>JAOTQG010113470.1:0-11594 GCA_025631175.1 Iris virginica
TATTTGAACTATTTGAACTTCCCTCGACTGAAGAGGATGCCAGTACCGGGCTGATGATTTGGGGGCTCTCGTAGTCGATGTGTCATCTGCAGGTGATGCATCGGCGAAGGAGTCCATATTTGTATTAGACATTTGGCCGGCTCAAAGAGTTATGGATTTTGTTATCAATCTTGTTAAATTTGATTGGCTATCCTTGATTCTGGGATAGGAAACACATGATTATGTTCCGTGATTGATCCATTGTTATCTCTATCGTTGTTGGGACATAGATTGGGATTCAATACACTTAACATACCCCTATTGGCAGGTTCCTTACTGGGCTTTGTATGCTCACCCCTATTTCTTTTTCCGTCTATTTTCTTCTTTTACAGGTAATCGTGGATAGTCGATATAGTGACTCCAGTTGATGTTGATAGTCTTTTGATCCGTCCTTATAAACCCTAGAAGTTGACTCTTTTGTTGTGTCTATTGTTTTGTAAACTATTATTATAGTGGTGTCACGACCTGTTGTGATATATGTATTGTATAATAGTTAACTGTGGTGACGTGTATGTTTATAGTTGGGTTGTGTTGTATAATAGTCTGGTTTGTAGCAGGTTGGGTTAGAGCTCTGATGTACTCGAGCTAGATGTTATATACCTCGTGGTTTATTTTCTATTCTATTATAAAGAAGAAAAAAAATGGTTGGTATTTTGGTTTTTAAAATTGTACGTAACAGGTTCAGGTTAGGGTTTGATTTTGGTTTCTTCATTCCCCGAGAGTTGAGAACATCACGGGCTTCGGGGCGTGACATTCTTAGGCGTTATCCTAACTAAAATAAGAATAAATTTAAATAAAAACAAAAATTCATAAAATTGGGTTTGGGGCGGCGGCGGCTATCTCCTTCTTCCCCTTTTCCTCCCTTCTCTTCTCCCTCCACAAACGCCCATTAAAACCATATCTCACTCTCCATCACAATCCCCCACGCCCCTGCTGGTTCCACCGCTTCCTCTCCCTCCCCCACGCCCATTAAAACCCGTCGCCTCCTCCTTCTTCCACCCCTTCTCTCTCGATCAATCTCCTCCCCTCCGGCCCTCCCCCACCAGGTTTCTCTCTCTCTCTTTCTCTCTAATCCTACTGCCGCGGCGGAGAATTACCAGAATTTGTGTGTGGAGGAGAAGGGAGAACCAGATCTGGAGTCGGCGAGGATGATGTGTTTGAAGAACTTCCAAGCCACGAGGAAACCGCAATGACGAATGCTAATGATATGGGACCTGATGTTGATAAAAAGGCTGATGTGTTCATAGCCCTAAAATCTTTATTTTTTTTTGGTGAATTTAATCGGCTATTATATACCAAAATTTGTATTTTCCCTTTCTTGCTCATTGTTATGATTTCTGCATATGTAATTTCTGCCATTAATTTTGATTTTGGCTTTTACAATGCTGTGGATTTTGGCTTTTGGCTTTTACAATGATGAGGGTAGTGGTGATGGCAGCGTGATGAGGTGGGGTGGTGGTGATTTTGATGAGGGTGGTGGTGGTGGTTGTGATGAGGCTGCTGGTGGTTGGGGTGAATTTGATGAGGGTGGTGGTGGTTGTTGTGATGAGGCTGCTGGTGGTTGGGGTGAATTTGATGAGGGTGGTGGTGATGGCAGCATGATGATGGTGGGGTGGTGGTTGTGATGAGGTTGCTGGTGGTTGGGGTGAATTTGATGAGGGTGGTGGTGATGGCAGCGTGATGATGGTGGGGTAGTGGTGATTTTGATGAGGGTGGTGGTGGTGGTTGTGATGAGGCTGCTGGTGGCTGGGGTGAATTTGATGAGGGTGGTGGTGATGGCAGCGTGATGATGGTGGGGTGGTGGTGGTTGTGATGAGGCTGCTGGTGGTTTAGGTGGTGATGGTGGTGTTCAATGGTGGTGGTGGTAGCGTGATGATGGTGGGGATGGTGGCCGGTGGTTTTGGTTAGTGGTGGGTAGAGGAGTGTTTGGTAGGTTTTTACTAAAGATTGTTTTTTTTTTTTTTTGTAATGAGGGTAATTCCGTCACTTTCCTTTATTTTTCTAAATTTATTGTCCACCTCAGCTACTAATCAGCGCCACGTAGGATTTATTTTGCCACATATATAGTCAAACTGGTCAAAATAGGAATGAGGGACCAAATTCGATAATTTTTGAAACATTCAAGGATGATATGAGGTACTTTTGAATGATAGGGACTAAAATGCATACTGAATCATAAATTAGGGACCAAAAGGTACATTTTGCCTGAAACGGAGGGAGTAGCAAAAGAAAGAACCAAGCCAGCATAGAAACGTTGCAGCAGTTACAACCGAGCAGCAGAGACGTACATACGTACCATGCGTACGGTAGTGCCGCAGCAGCAGGTCACTCTGCTTTGCCCTCTATCCTCTTCTGTACGTGAGTTCCTCCTTTTAATTGCTCATGGAAACATGGGATTCAATTTCTTTTTTTTCCTCATCCAACTTGGAAAAAAAATTATTATTTTGAGTCTGGGGTTCCATCTCAAAACAAATTGATAATTAGAGGAGTAGCAGGATCTTTATCAAGTGTTGGTAATGCTAGTTTATTCCCAATGTGGGATAGTGTCTCAATAGGCAAAAAATCACTAATAAAACATTCTTATTTTCCTCTTAGTCAGTCAAACAATAAGTGAAAAAAAAAACTTCATCCTAAAAACAGAGAGTTAATTAAACACTCATATTTTTTACCGCTTCAAATTTAGGCTCTCTAGAGCGGACCACGGCTAAATGAATCTTGAGATTGACAGTTGATCGGTGGTCCAATTTGCAGTCGTGAATGAATAGTCAATAGAGTAGTTTACAAAGGCCAACATGTACAACGGCAGAATTGAATCTTGAGATTGACAACTTTGTTCTCTTGGATCGTGTGTAACCAAATTTTATCAATGGTTCTCTTTTTATTCCAAATAAATATTCTCTTTATTTCGATTTAATTGTTCTTGATATTGACACGTTGAAGAACTTTATGTCATTTTTAGGACAATTAAAACGAAACGGAGGGAGTATAAAATTACTTCTACTCGAAAGGTATTAATATAATTGTAAGTTTGTAGTACAACTCATTGAAAAAATGAATAGATTTTTTGAAAACAAGTGTTTAGAAAATACTCTGAAAAATGATCACGGCCAAAGCAGAGTTTATAATCATATAAATTTGAAATTTCTTTTTGAACTAAGCTTGGAGGCATCCGAGAGCATTTTCCAATTAGGCCAGAAAATTTAGGCATGAGCCCCAAAATGAATTAGTTTGAGTCTCCGAGTCGATTTATAATAATTTTAAATTTTATGGGTCTCATTACTTTTTCTCTATCTCTCTAAAACTTTTTCATTTTAATCATTATAAACTATCATACCAAATCATAAAAAATTAACTTCCGAACTCAATCCTTATGCTCAGACTCAGTGCAAGTTTTCGGAAACAACCTTTTCAAGAATTGTGACTTTTGGAGTTAATTTGTTCAATTTATTATTATTTTATTATTATTATTATTATTTTTTTTTTTTGCAAAAAGCTAGCTTTTGCCAATGAAGTAATATATCATTTCATTCGAAGGGAGTAGCAAAATTGCATTTCAAGAGTTATTATAAGTAAGAAATTAATTTTGCGCATTTCATTATCATCTTTAATCGATCTTGTCTTTCGATATCGATCTTGGGATGCATCATTGCATGTGGAAAGTATAGAATGATGGAAAGGGACGTATGGAAAATTGTTGTTGAAGCGTCCAATTTGGCTGACTGGCTGCCGGCTGATATATATCCTTTTAGTACCGTTTTATTCCCTGGCATCTTGCTAACCAATTTAAGCTTAAGGTGATAAAAGTAGTTTAAAGAGGTATTTAATTCAATCACCGTCTTCCTTCCATTTTTCTTATATAAACTTCCCATACTTTCTTAATCTTCTAAAATGCCATTTACATTTTGTTTTCCTTTTCTCATTTCTCATTTGCAGTATCAATTTTTTAAAATTAAAAAAAAAAAATACTAAGGCTCCATTTGAACGAGTGATTTTCACTTTGACTTTTTTATTTTTATTTTTTTTCTAATATTGATCCAATAATTTTTTTTATCTCTCTCATTTTTATTTTAATTATTAAAAAATAAAAAAATATATTATAAAATTACTCATCCAAATGCACCATAAATTTAAACATTACCTACTAAACACATTGATGAAATTTCTTCGATCAATATTGATGGCATGTCTGACAAAGAAGATGTGGCAAGGGTAGGACTTAAAATTTGACCGTTCAAATTGGAAATAGGTTATTTTGAAAACAAGTTTAAAATTTTTCGTAATGAAAAACTATATTTCAATTTTCATATCGAAAAATTCGAAAATTTATAATACATTTCGATTCGGAAAAGCATGCATTTTTTTGCAATTTCGAATATTTTAAATTTCAAAAATTTTAATTTTTTTTTCTGAAAACTTGAAAATTTTCTAAAATCATTTATAGAACGATTACATCCATCATATATAACAATTAAAGCAAACATGCAAAAATTTAAAACAACTTCAGATATTGCAACTTACAACCCATAAAAGAGTGAAAATTTGGACGGAAAGAAAACAAATGCTACTAAAAACTAAAAAAAATTGCGCAAAACATTCATGAACTATTTAAAAGCAGTCAATGTAGATTTTTGCAAAATAACAAATAGCAAAAAATAACTCAGAAGTCAACATAAACCCCTGCTATTCGTAACATGAATTATTGGTCTAGTAATGAGTATTTTGTTTTGAGTGTGTAAGGTCAAAAGTTTGCACTCGACGAAAATCGAATCGAAATTTAAGTTTTGAAAATATTTCAGATTTAATTTAAAAAAATTGATTTCCAATTCTAATCCAAAAAAAAAAATTCAAAAAATAGGTAATCAAAATTTTGAAAATCAAACTAAAATTTATCATTGTAAAATTAAAAATTTTCGAAGGAAAATTTCCATTGCTAGTCGAGGGGGTGGGGTGTCGCTCACCAAACACACGAAGGTGGGATGGTCGACACATCACTGTTTTATAACTCAATCTCGGAGGAGAATGGGCCCACTGGTTTTGGTGAAACCGAAACTGATCTCATTCCAATCTACTGACCACCGACTGCACACTGACAACCTCTGCCATCAAATCAAATGGCTGGTGGGCTTGCTTTTAGAAGCTTCCTCGTTTTGTTTTTTACCAAACAAAAATTTCCACACCCTCCAATCCGTAAATGGTCTTCTGTGGAGGTTCCCTTGTTTATCTTTAGGTTAATACTTTGCCACACCCTGGCCTCCATGAAACACGTTGAGCTCTCGTATCTCCATGAATTTTGTAAAATATTCTCTTTATTTTAATTATTAATTATTTTATTTTTAGAAATTTTAAATAATTATATATTTTTCTATATGCCACCACCTACATATGATGATCATTAATACATTTTAAAATTTGTTAATTAGCTCTTTATCCTAACTTTAGTAATTTTTAATGATCACCCAAGTAGTTACTATAATTAAATCTTTAGATACAATTAGCAACATATAAATAACCCTTTGTTTTATTTCTGGGGTTATGTATTCTTTTTAGTCATCCATCCTGACCATATAACCCATAATACTCTTTGTAAGATATAAATTAATATGAATCTTATAATATTTAAGGAATATTTTTATAAAAATTATCACTTCTTTTACACGTTTATAAATGTTCGTGTTATGCATTGCGTGTCTAATCAATGCATAACAAGAGTTAAACTGGGATGAAAGGAGTATTAATTATTCTTAACTTATAACATTTTCGAAATTCGCTTCTCCTATTTATTTACCTTTGTCCAAATATTTAATAGTCAGCTCGATCCTTGTGTTTGACAAGATTTGTTAATTATGCTAACATTAAGCTCGCTCCTAACAATATTCTAATTTTATCTACTAATATTTTTTTTATTATATGTTTCGCTTCATAAATTTTTGTAAAATACTGATCGAATTAAACACTCATTTTGAAAAGGAAAAATTTAAGTACAAATATCAAGCTCTCGATCGCACAACATATAAGAATATATAGATAATCTGATGATCATGTGTTCGATCACTCGTCATTTTCAAAACTATATATCTTCTATGATGTATCTAAATCAGATCTTAGATTGTCCCTCTCATCATTTTTGCAAATGATATTTCTAATTGCTTAAGTATCATATTCGACGTCAATTTAATATGTTAATGTGATACCCAAAATCAAAATTTAAAAGTTCAGCGTAATGCTCAGAATTGCTATCTCGATTCTAATTAAAAACAAATACAAATTAATTTTGAAATTGTGAAACAAGGTAATATACGAGTCGTAGTCTAAGTGGATTTCCACAGTTATCTGCCGACCACAGGAACCTTCCTCCTCGCCATATTATGGTTGCGAAGTTTGCAAACTAATACTTTATGCAATGTTATCACCGGTGGCGGAACATAGCCAGGGCTGGGTGTGGCGGTGGCTCCCTCTCCCATTATTTCTATGTATTTTCATATTTAGATTAGTTTGTGTGAATATTCTTATAAGTGTAAAAGAAGTACGCCTATTAATATCCAAAAAAAAAAAAAAAAAAATCGAGGGTGCTGCCCCTAACCCCCGCAATCTTTCGCCCCCTTTTAAAAAATTCTTGATTCCGCCTCTGGTTTCACACACCATTACTGATTCAAGGGTCTACATAGAAGATCCAATTTGTGAAAAGGACCTACTACTAAGAAGAAGGAAAAAAGGAGGGGTGATAACTGCAAAAAATTGTACTTGGAAAATGACAGCCCTAAAAGCCAAGAAACCCTTTCATTATTGGTGAAAATGCCTCCTAGTTGGACTTGGACCACTCTCACACATCACAGCACAAAATTCTTAAAAATAAGACACGCGTCAAATTAAAAGGTGAGGGTAAAGGATTAGTCCATGAAAAATACACAAGATCAACAATAAAGTTTAACGCATGTATTAATAGCTTATTACATTGTTGCATGTTTAATATTTTTAGACAATTGTAGGTTTATGCATCAGCTTGAGAAAATTTGTGGAAGCATTGATTTAATTATGATGTCCTTTCAGATTTCAAAAAAGAAACTAAAATTAAAAGCAAACATACAATCTTTATTATGGGTGATATTTGGATACATAATTTTTTTACAACAATACATTATAATGTTTTAATTTTTTACTTCATAAAAATAAAAAGTAAGAAAGATAAAAAGAACCTTACAAACCAAATTAAAAAGCATATTTTATCTTTGGGAATTGAAAATTGAACACTTATGAATGAACCGTTTGATTTGAGAGGTGAAAAATAAAAGTGTTTAACTTTCAATCCCCACCGGATAAAAAATGATTTTCCCTCCGATTGTTTGGTTGAACAGGGGAAAAGTGAGAAGTTTTTACTTTCACTTGTTTTATTTTAAATATAGGAATGAAATAAAAGGTTTGAAAATAATATAACAACTTCTAATTCATTCTTACACCTTTCCTCCCAATTTTGGGGGTAAATATTTAAGAAATAAGAGGTCTTATTTTCCTGTACTTTATTGTCCCTCTCATTTACCCTTCTTCTAAACAAATGAAAATGTACGCACCCCTCGTATTTCCTCTCCTCACTTTGCATTCCTCCTTTTTGCTCTCCAACGATACACAACATTACAATATTATAATTTTTCGCCTCTTCTATCAAACGAATCATAAATTTTAATATATTTGTCATTCTTTAACATTATGTTACAAAAAGTAACACTTTAACATGAAAAAAATTCAATTCCTCGGTAACACATGTGAGATTAAAATCTCTCCGAATACGGATGACCCCACACCCCATGAAATTCTGATAGATTAGTACAAACATTCGTTCAATAAAAATTCAGTACAACCCATGAGAAAGCAAACACACATGACACATACAAATGCGAAATCAAAGATAGGAGGATTGTTCATGGGGAGACCAGGATCCGAATTCATGGATACCATATCCCATTTTTCAATGAAGATTATCAAAACCCATTTGCCAACAACCATCAGAGGAAATTCCTTACGCATGGTGGGCCCCAGAAATAACGTCTCAATTTGGACGGCAATGGAAACACCCAGCCCAGCTGGTATGTAGTGGCGGATGACACGTAACTTTCATCAATTTGGGTTCATTGAATTGAATATTCAATTAAAAAAGCTCTCTAGATTTTAATCAAAATCCATACAAATTAATCAAAAATTCAATTTTTTTTTTTTTTTTTTTGGAATTACCCAATTTCTTTGGGCAAAATATAGAAATTGAATGAACCTAAGCATGCATGAATTTAATGAAGTAATTAAGATGAAAGAAAGTTAAGGCTAAAAACAGAGAAGAACAGAGTTAAGAACTGAATGTATACTATATGATTCATTAGGATTAGGTTGCTTAATCCTATTCACAATTAATCCAAGAAGAGGAAAATGATGATTTGTTATTGAGACTAATAATTTCTCTGTTAAAAAAGACTTTGAAATTTAAGATAAAAAAGCTACTACCAAATGATTTCTTTTCCTTGGGAAGCTCAAAGTAGGCATTAAATTCCTCACTGCCCCTCGTAATCCGTGCCTTAACCCCAATCAATCCTCACCAATGAACAAACAACGCCGCCAGCAGAGAACCCACCAAAAGTGGCAGCGCCACCCCAAGACTCCCGCCGTTGTTGCGGAAGTATGGATCAACAGGGTACAAATTCCCCGGTGGGCCGGTTATGTAGATGTACTGTGATGGTGGTGGAGGGCAGTTTATGCTTGGGGTTGGCGGCTTCTTGGGCGGCGGCGGTGGCAGTGGAAGAGATGGAGGTGGCGGCGATGGCGGTGGTGGGCTTTGGCCGCATGGGCTGTTGCAAGGGCAGCTCCCACACTTCAGTTCCGTGTCCGGTGTTCCCGGTTGCGTCGTATCATCGAGCTTCCTCGTATTCAAACCACTGATCGGAGAAACGAAAGCAAGAACGATGAGAAGCCCGAAAACTTGTACCGACATATTTTCTCGCATCCCCGGGGAACTTTTGAGGGTTGTGGTAGTTAATTGGTATTGGTATTGGTGGTTTTCCTAGGAGAGTTTTGATTATTTTGGTGGGGAGATAGGGTTATATGGTCCTTATGGAGAGAAGGCCAAGTAAAGGGAATGGAGAATTGAGAGGTATTTGAGTACTATATTTAGGTGCATGGAAATTGCTACAAGGGCTACTTTGGTATGGGGAGAAATGGAGTGAAGATGACTTATGGGGGTGTCTCTTCTTCTAATTGCATTGGTTTGGCTTAATCCAGAAGGCACTTACACTATAGCATGTGGATGACCCATTTGGGTGGGTCCCACACATGATGGTCCTTAAATAATGTTGCATATTCTAGGAAGGAGTATATGTTATGCCATTATTTTTCTTGGTTAGTTTATATGTACATCTTCATGGCAAGTTATGCTTTTCAATAATTGTAGTTTTGATTGAAGATTAAATATTTCTCACATGTAACCATTTAACATCTTGCCAATAATACCCTTTGATGCTTTTTGTCCGTCGCCATCGTAGTCGCTACTACCAAATCTCTTCAATCTTTTAACCAACTTTGCCATGCATTATGAACTTAGAGTTCGGTTAAACAAACGCTATTTAGTCGACATTGACGATCGACCGGCTCAACAGACTGAAGTGATGGACTTAACAGTCAATAATAATCTCAAGATAACAGAAGTTGAGGAAGTATTTAAATTAACTAATCTTGATTTGGAAATGTGTTATTGCCGCCCCCCCCCCCCCTCCTTGCCCTGTGTACTCTATTTTTGTTGGATTTTTGAAGGTGAAGATACAGTCCAAGTGTTGCATGTGAGATACCCACCAATTAGTCAGCTCCCACCTAAAAGTTAGGTTGAAACAGAACACTTTATTTGGAGAAGGTACTATAGGTATATGGTATAATTAAAATATAAACCAGAGCATCATTGATCATACTACCTAGCTTGCAAAGATGATAAAGTGACTCGTTTTGTTTGTTTAAGTTGATTTTTGAATCAAACAGCCTAGCAATCAATGGAAATTTGTGCTAGCTTTACAAAGCATAAAGATAAAAAAAAAAAAAATACATCAATAGTTACAAAATGCATTATTATTAGTCGCTAAATAGCGGCTAACAGGTCTCATGCAGTCGCTAAAGGTTTCATAGTCGCTAATAACGATCGTGGCCTCGTGGGATAGCGACTGATTTTTTACGACTGAGTTAGTCGCTATACTCTCGTCAGTCGTTTAAATGTAGAATAGTGACGGACAATTAGATTGAAAATAATATGATCCATCAATTTTTCTTTGAATTTTTTTTTTCACCGTGTATTCACCAATACGGACATACCTAATTTTTTTTTTTTTGTCCCAAGGGGGTATGGAAAGGGATCAGACCTCTGACCTTACATATTGTAAAATCCAGCTCTACCACTGAGTCACTCATTGGTTCCCCCGGACATACCTGATAAATGATGATTTCAACTTTCCACCATGTTCGGGCATTTATTTAAAGAATTTGGTCATGTACGTACGCTTTATGCTATGATTCCATGGTTTAGGTAATGCCCATGTTCGTAGCACAAGCTAAAATTGGTAACGCGAAGAAAATCAGAGACAAGAACAACCAATTGAAGGTGATAGGCTTGGAAAATATGGCCACTCAATCGAGAGGGTAGGAATTACCTGATATATCGTATCACATTTTCCGGTATAAATCATTACTTATTTCTTTTTCGGTTTTGAGAATTTTATTATTTGAATAAAAATAAACACTTATTTTAAAATGGACATGGTATGTGGCTAGTGCTACATGCAATTAGTTGTAATTTCAAAACAAGATATTGTAATCTTATTTATATTAATCCTATAAACTTCATGAATTTCAAATATGTACTTGTTGATTTATTGATGCTTGTATGGAAGCCTTTACAGAAAATTAGGGGTATAATGATTCAGTTTGATTTTGTTTAGACTATAAATTTTAATGAAATCGCGCTTTATCGGTTTCAAAAACTTCAAACCTAAACCAAATTGCGAGGCTTAAAATTCAAATCAAATCGAACTTATAAATCACACCGTTCAATTTTGTTCGATTTATTGATTTAGGGGTTATCGAGTAATTTTAAAAATAAATAAATATAGCCTCAAAGTAATTAATATTTAACAATTATGATTAACACTAATAATATAATAAGATTCATATCAAAAGTTCAAAATTTATTGACAATTTGAATATCACTCCAATCCATCGATAATTGTCAAGTTTGAACTGGGATATCACCGATCGAGTACTTCTTATGTTGGTCTATATTAATCATCCGAGGAACTATTTAAAAAAAAAAAAACTTTTTCTTTTTGGTAAGTAAAATTCATTCACCAAAAAAAGCAAGAAACACATATACATAAATTAAATTAAATTCTCCTAACCACCTTATATTAAGGGATAATTACTTTTTAGCCCCCAATGTTTGACCATTTTGGTATTTTGGGCCTTCAGGTTCCAAAATTAGTGATTTGGGCCCTGATGTTGCAAAATTGCAGCAAATCAGGTCTTTTTGAAAAATGACCGAA
>JAOTQG010113481.1:0-11593 GCA_025631175.1 Iris virginica
CCTCACATTCAAACCTTTCACATCACATTTAAATATTATAAATTACATTCAACCTTTCACATCCAAGGGTAAAATAGGCATTTAAGCAAAAAAACTCATCTACTCCATCTCATATTTTAAACAGTACTGTCTATTACCATATCGAACCAAATTGGACTTGTGATCTGGGCCTAACACTTTCAATGTTGCTGATCTTTCTCTCTTTGACTGTGATGTAGGTGCTGATTCGAGGACGAATCCTTTCAAGAGGGAGGGAGTTGATAGCATCCAAGAGAAACAAGAAGGAACTTCAAGTTCAATTGATTCAAGTCCATTGAAATCTGATGCAAATGAAGTTGATGATCCTCTAAGAGACATTGTTGGTCCAATGACAAGGGCAAGACGTTTAAAGATGCAAGGAGCCTTCGCAAATTAGATCACTTGAGTTGGTCAAAAGAAGAATCCAAATTTGATATGTTCCCACCCAAATATGTTCATTGCTTGAAGATATCCAAAGGTGGACAACCCAACAAAGTTAATGCATGAAGTCTGAAGTGTTGGCCCATTTCTAGGCCTAAATTTCGAGCCCAAACTTTGACCAGAATTTTCAGCAAAGCAGAAATTTCAGTCAACTTCATTGAATTGTCTGGAATGATCTAGACATCCGAAATCAGCATATGATACATGGTTGGAAAGCCTTAGATGTCTAGTTTCACAGGAATTTTACGAATCTGGATTTGGAGCTTTCTAGAAGAAGTTACATGCATTTTTCCATAGCCTGTTCAGATTATCCGAATATGGGCATGCTTTTCATTCATGAATCTTTCCATCTTATCTTCATGAATTTATGTTTAGTTCATTCACCAGATTTTATTTTCTATCTTAAGCTTGGAGGGATGTTCCAAGGAGCCTATAAATAGGTCTCTAAGTTGTATTCACAAATCAGATTTTGATGATATTTTAAACCTTAAGGAATTTTCCTTTTCTTTGCTAGTTTCTTGAACTAGTTAGGAGTCTTGCAATTTCCTTTGCAATACTTAAGAGACTTATCTACTAGAGTGTTCCCCTTTAGTAGTGACGTCTTGGCTTAGTCTCTTAGAGCATCTCCAAGGGGAGAGGCAAATGAAGAGGCAAAGCCATCCAACTTCTATTTTTACCTTTTCTTCCATAAAAATCCTTCTCTAATGGTGAGGGCAAATGGTAAGGCAAAATACCTTTGCTCACTTTGTGGAGGCATCACAATCTTCCCAAACTTGAGGAGGCAAATAGAAAATGGAGGGAAATTGGGCAGTTAACTGCCATTTTTACCTTTTCTTCTCCAAAAAATCTTCTCCAATGGTAAGTTTAATACCCAAAAAATGTCTCCTCAAATTTACCTTCTTAATTTGTCTTCTCACCATTGGAGTTGGGTACATATTGAAGGGGCAAATTACAATTTTTGGGGAGGCAAATGAAGGAAATGCCTCTTCATTTTGCCTCTCCCCTTTGGAGATGCCCTTAGAAATCCATTTGTGACATCCAACGGTGGTAAGTATAATATACTTACCGTTGTTGGATTCCTTGGCTTAGAGTCTAGGTAACAGCCTTCTATTTCTTCTAAATTCGACATTGTGGATGTGATAGGTTTAATATACCTATTGGTGCCCAATTCATTTAGTTTGAGATGGAATAGCTTGGGAGCTTTCCACAAATCTTACTAAGTTTCGAATCACAAAGGTGGTGGGTTTAATATACCCATTGTTGTTGTGATCACTAAAGTTTGAAACGTGGCTGAATCGAGATCATTCAAGAACGATCCTTTCTCAATCGAAATATCAACCCCTCACAAGGTTGTTATCAGTTCTCATCTAGACTTAGTCCAAAGAGATGCCTGAACAGAAATTCTATCCCAGATGTTCGAAAGCACAATGAACACCGCACAGCCCCTTAAAACTGAAGCATTCCTACCTTGACCGAAATCCATGAGTGATGAAACAAAAATCTTCCACAATGCGAGATGTAATGCAACTCTTGCCTTGCGCAGCGAACAACATACACCAAAGACGCCACGCCATATGACAATGCAAGATCAGGTGCTCACAGGACTCCCTCGCAGCCATACACATTACACACATGAAATGGTTGTCTTCGGATGTCGCCGTTGTCCAATCATTTGTATTTAACCGGTTAAGAGGTTTGACTTTTTAAAACCCTGGGTTTTGAATTTCGTGAATAATTTGCAAGTGTTGGAAGTATTGGAGCAGATTTCAAGTGATTTTGGGTCGGATTCGCCACTAATCTGATTTAAGCTTCTTATTAGGGTTGGATTGACCTAGATTTGGGGCTTTTGTGCTGAATCCGTTGACAGAGAAGATAGTATAAACAGGCTTACGAGATTAAAGATATAACAAAACACCCCAATCAAAGCCTCATCATGTAAAACAAGGTCACCAATCCACTAAAGCATCAAGATAATCAAAATATATCCACATTTGCTATTAGTCCTCAATTCCAGTCTAAATCCTCGTCATTGGTAAAGAAAAGCCAGAAGCATTGTTCAAACATTTGCCTGATCATCGCTTCTAAATTAGTCATTGCCAAGTATTCTATTGTTTCAGCTAACATTTTTTTACCGAAAAACCATGACCACAGGATCCGAAACTGCATATAATCATTGATATATACGATCAGGAAAACAATGACCTGAATGATCCTGTGCATCAACAATTTGACAAACAATGCAGAGGGTCTGTCTTTTTTGATGAAAACAAATAAAGCATACGTTGTTAAAAGTTCACACTGAATGTTTTTAACAGCTAAACAAAATGAGATTACCAGCAAACAAAAAGTTACAATGATGTCAGACATTTTAATTCAGACCATAATATACATTTTAAGAAAGCAATTCAAAGAAAATTATTAAATATTTCAATACTGTAATGGAGAGAAATGGTAAGACCTCCTAGCAGTCCTCAACTGCCTTCTGTACTCTGCAGTGCTACTCAAAGTATAACAGCCCAACAAAAACTCCCAAACTTCAGGTCTTATTGATGGATCTACACCCTAACAAAAAAGGAAACAATCATCTTTCACCTACGTAAATAAGATAATTGATAAGCTAGCATTGTAGCATAAATGCCACATGTACTGTTATACAGTTAATTCCAAATCTATGAGATGGTTAAAAATAAATGAACATTGAAAATAATTTCCCACAATCAAACTGCTAACAAACAATATATTTGAAAAAATACTAACAAGCAAAAGTGTCTATTTAACAGAAAACTTCGAACCAAATAATGTGCTGAAACTTGATGTACAAGAAAAACACAATGGAAATGTAATAAAAGAAAGGAAATTTGGATGAACATGGGGCCATAAAGAGCTGCTTTAGCTCCTATACCGAAACAAATAAATTGAACGTGCAATATGCTAATTCCCAGGGAGGCAGAGGACATAACTTAGGAGGGTAGTTGAGAACACCGGGTGGATGTTATATAGCTTACGCATTATACACTATTGGCCACCTGGGAGGTAAGCGAGGGTGAAAGCCCAAAAGGCTGAGGGATAGACGAAGGCAACAGATGTGTTGGGTCATTCCAAAAAATAGGGAATGATTAGTGCCCATGGATCTCGAGTTTCTTAATTCACATATGTGGTACTGGAGGTACTCATAAACTAGTAACATGAGTTTTTCTAATCTCCTTTCCTTCCACAAACCATTCTTTATTCTATAGTAAATGTTGTAACATCTCTTCAACAAATTTGGTAGATAAATCAATTGTTGCAATATTCATGGACTCAGCCAACACAGTAATCATCAGCACAAGCAGATTTTAAATCAAAATTAACAACCAGTTCTTTACTGCATTGGGCACTGCCTCACTGGAGCTTAGACCACATCCAGATTTTCACTCTCAGCAGAAACATACATCATGTCTTACATCAACTAAAGGGAGTTCATATACAAGCTTATGATTTCAAGTTGATTCATCTTGACATTTGTATTTGAGCAACTCCATCAGAAGGTTGGCATGCACTACTTCTGGTTCTATGATTTTTTTTTTCTTTTATTGATTTGCTGGCTGGCTGCATGCCGCTACAAAGCTATGGTTTGCATCTTTATCCCTCACAAATGCTGCTTCTTGGCTTGAAAACCAATACTTACCCCTAACAACATCAAGTACCTTTTTGTACCAATAGTCAATTTAGGTGCATCCTTAAACTAAACCTGGAATTCAACTATAAAAAAATGTCATACAAATCTTGACTACGGGTCATTCAATTATATTCTTGCATAAAGCATATATTCCATGATTGTCCTGATTCCAGTTTAAGATTGGCTTGCCTCACACAGCTTTCACTGCTTCTCATAATCTTATTGGTGCTTGCTCCAATCATCTAATCACTCAACACTAAACCACCACAAATTTAATATCCAAAAAAAACCTTTTAAAGAAAAAAAATTAAATATTTGTGAATCTTACTCTCTTATGATATGAAATATTAGAGAAATAAAATAATCATCATGGCGGAAACTGGTCACAAAACTCAAAATAAGGAGTAGCAAGCGATGTCCTAATTAAAAACTAAGGATGACAACCAAATATGATTTACTAAAAATCCTGATGCAGGCAGAAGGGTGCTTGCAGTATGATATCGAGGTATAAGTGGATAAGAGCTTTAGTTAGCTGGGGAAGACTAGGTTAAACTCTTATTTAGGCCTGCAAAAAAAAAGAGGTTATGGGCAAGGTAGTCAAAATCACAATCCTAATCGTAAAATCGTACATTTTACGATTCTAGGTAGGGAAATCTTGTTAAATCATATTAGGATCGCAACTGGGGCAAAATCAGCGGAGTCGTAAGGTAGAATCGTACGGAATCGTTGGAATCGTACGGAATCGTTAGAATCGTACGATTCCATACGATTCTAGCTTGTTCAGGCTTGGTGAAGAGTGTACGTATGCAGTAGCAACGAGATATTGTTAGAGTATGAGATTCTAGGCTTGACTAACCATTAAGTTGTACAAGTTCTGAGTTTTAGGATGGAGACATCAGTGTTTAAAATGTTTCTTCTTCCAGATGAAGTAAGAGATATATGAATAGAAACAGGAGAAAGTACAAACAGATGGATAATAGGAAAAATAGAATACAAAGGCATATAGACCACTCCAAAACCCTAAACGTCCTGAAGTTCCTCTTAGCCTGTCACCTTGATGGCAAGCACCCCACACAGCCACGACGAAGCCACATCATCACTTCTACTAAATCCAGCGACTTGAAAAGCTTAAGTGATGCGAGATTGCCTAGGACAAGTCACGATTTGGTGCAACTTACTGACCCTGACGAGATCGAAGACAAGAAGGCTGGTTAATGGGTTTGCTCGATTAGTCAGGGAAGGCTAAGCTCGCTATGCCAGATCGAGGGACACGAGGAAGGACAAGCAGCGACCTAGGGTGGCGAGCACAATAATGCTCGGCATGCTCGACACACTCGGCACAGCTCGATAGCAGCAGCAAGCCTTTTCCTTTTCTGTTTTGGTTTCCGTCGCTAAGAAAGAATTCGTTAGTTTCTAAATTGGGTTCTTGAATTTGTTTCCTATTTGGTTTCTAGTTTAGAAGTTGTTTCTTATTTGGTTTTCCAGTTTCTAAATAGTAATTCTTTTCTTATTAGGATTTTCAAATTAGTAGTTTTCCTAATTCATAGTTGGTTTAGGATTTCAAACTTGTAGCCTATATATAGGCTTCCATTGTATTTGTTAAATTCAGTTTTTGACTCTCTATATAATTTTGCAAGTTTTACATGTGTTTGATCCTTTAATCGGATTGTTTCAAACCCGATTTTTTTTTTTATTCTTGAATTGTTCGTTCTTGATCAAATTGATTTTCCCCTATTGAGTTCTTAGGATAATCGCGTCCTAGGGGTTTGATAGCACCCATTTAATTTATCTTCTCAGTTCTTCACGCAATTGCGCTTGGTGGATTAATTAGCCGCCCATTAAATCTCACACAATCAACGTTCCTACGTCTCGTTGAAGGAAGAGTTCCTAATCGTTCCTCGATTAAGGATCCTCTCATCATTAAGTAATGATGATATAGAACTTGGGCTAACCCCGTCTTCTTCAACAACACGAAATAAGCATTCCAGAGAAACCCAGCACTGCCATACTGGAAACATAAGCGTTCATGAGATTAAGAACCTCAGTTGCAGTTTACACATCACTACCAGTCAGAGAAAGGTCTATGATCTTGCAGGTTACAATTGCTGTTGAGTTTATTAAGAACCACAGTCCAAGTGAAGGCCCTCGAGAGATTTTCGCTTACCATATGATCGAGAATGAAAAAGGAGCAGGATTAGGTGAAAGAAACAAATGGGGAAGGAAGTATCAACATAAACCCTCTAGGATTCACACTCAAAAGTCAGAAACTCCCTATCGTAAAGATTACGAACAAATGGAAGTTCCAAGAAGGTATGTCTCCTCCAACAACGAATGAAGAATTTCAGCAAATGAACTGAAAAGAGATGGAACAGTAAAGAAAAGAGAACATGCAGCATTTATGGACCATTGTTTCTTCAAAGTGAAATTTCACTGCTCACTGAATAAAGCATAATATATCTCAAGTATAGAGATAATGTATTAACGGAATAACATGAAGAAAGGAAACTAAAAAAACAATTGCAGCACAAAAATCACCAGCATGTAGATGGTATATGCAAATAAAGAACTAACCCCCAGTACTATCAATTTTAGTGCTTTCTGAAAACCATAAGCCTTCCCATCGCTGTCAAATGTTGTCTGCCACTTGTCTGGCTTAAGCATTTTGTTTATCTGTGCCATTCAGAAAAACAAAAAGAATAGTAATATCGTCATATATATCAAATCGGATCTCAAAGTAGTAATGACATCTGCAGAAGCAAAATTATAAAGATAAACCAACTGAAAAACTCTGGGTCAATTTGACCAACGCTAAAAATAATTAATCACCATGATCAGTGAAAATATAAATCTTAAAATAATGTAAAATGATCTTCTACTGCAAGAAAGCTACACAAATATTACCAATCCCATCTAGCCACATTCAAATAAATTAGTCTTAAGCAGAGAAATAGACTCAGAAACCTAAAGAAGTTTGCAAACTAAAACCCAACATGCGCTCAACAGAAACAAAATGGTGTAATCCACAAACTGCAAAGGGACACACCAAACTCCTCCCTACCTACCAAAGCCCGCAACCTCGGCTCTCGTTATGCTCCTATTAAGAACATATGCCACCAAGATAAAATCATAGGGAAGGGGGGAGAAAACCACGTTGAAAACCCCTATATGCAAAAAGAAAATCCTTCTATCCACAAGGCAGGCCCGAAAAGGACGCAAAGTAGCGGAAGCCCCACCCTCAAAATCTTTCCTCCACAGCGAATACAAAATCTACCTATTACGATCATACTAACCTCAACCCAGACTTACTCCCAATCACTTAGAGTCCACTATATGAATCTTTTTCCGCCATTCAATTAGGTCAAATGCACGATCATCACATAAGTCACAATCCTCATGTCATTTCATATAATTAGATGTCCATGCAAGTTTCAATCTTCCCCTACCCTAGCGTGATCGTGGTTCTTATCAAATTCACTCATGTGTATTTTTCTATTTATTTGAATAAAAGAAGAATATCATTGACGGAGAAAGAGATTACACAGGAAGTGGACAGTAAATCCGCCACAAAGCCAACAAAGCAATAAAGGAAAAACATACTAATTACTATATTAGCACCTTTCCAATCTCTAGACAAATCTCCATAAGACAATCCCTAAAAAGCGCCAAAACTCCCGGCCCAAAGAGAAGTTTGCACCGCAATCTCTCCCACAAAAGCGAGGCCGTGATAGTTCTTTGTTTCTGAAAATCCAATAATTCCTCTCAATCCAAATGTTCCACAATAGGATGAACAATGCACACCCCCACAACAGAGAAGCATTCCTCGATCGACCAAAGCTCAAGTCTTTAATCATACAGAAATCCTCCACACTGCGAGGCATAGTGCTCATCTCGACTCGCACCCCGAATAGCCTGCACTAAAGACTCCAAGCCATATCACAAGGCATAAATAAATGCTCGTGAGACTCGCTAGCTCCTGCACACAATGCACATATTCGGAGTATATGTATGGATGTCGCCTTTCCCGCCAATCATTAGTATTAAGACCAAGGACCGGTGATCAAGCAAAGACTTTGTACTAAAAAGGAACCATGGATTTCCAAATGAAATTATAGAGGAAAGTCATGTTGTGTATTGTTCGTGAATCCAAATCCGACAATCGAATTAAAGATCCGCAGGACAAAAAGGCGACAACGGGTGAATAATTTTGCAACTAACATGAATGCTCTGTCATTGAGCTTCCTCGCGAGCCCCCACCCTAAGAAGAAAAGCACTAATGGAGGCGTTATGAATATTGAAAAGACAAAACAAACGAGTAAAAGATAACTTAAGAGGAAAGTTTCCTATCCAATGATCCTCCTAAAAACCTAACTCGATTCTTAAGCCCAACCTCATAACAAACACGAGGATAGAAGAGATGAAAACATATAGAGATAAATTTTCAGGGACAAGCATACATTAGACTCGTAGATGCATCGCACCCATTCTCGTTAGCACCAAACTTGCTCTGAATAACTCTATGCCAGAGAGAATCAAGCTCCAATGGAAAACGCCTTAACCAATTACCAATCAAGAAAACATCTTTGAGAATCAAGTTTCAAAGCCCCAACCCCCTCTCCCCCTCCTTAGACTACTAACCATATTTCAAACCACCAAATGATCCTTACTCTGCTCTCCGGTCCCGCACCAAAAAAGCTGACGGATGATTCTTTAATGCTACCTCTATAGGTAGCTTGAATAAAGACAAATAATTGATGGAATACTAGAAAAACATGACTCGATGAGAGTAACTCTCCCTCTAAAGAGAAAACGCACCCTTTCATCCATCTAGTCGCGTACGACACCTTGTCAAATATTGGATCCTGAAACCAAGGATTCCCACCTAACAAAAGTCCAAGATATGTAAAAGGACAATTCATAACAGAACCGCCCAAAAGAGAGCATATGAACTTAGAACCGAAGGTTCAACATTTATACTAGCTAAGCCACTCTTGGTTAAATTAATCTTGAGGCCAGATGCAATCTCGATTAGTTAAAGATCAGCAAGGACATTCGCAAATCTACCATGCCCCTTGGACCAAAAACATCATGGTATTATCGGCGTATAGAAGGTGAGAGACCTCCATGCCGTCACTCCAGCCCAACAACCCTCTAAAATGCCCCTCGCTTTACACCTCGAGAGCAACCTGCTAAGAAGATCCACGACTAATGTGAAAAGAAAAGAAGACACCGGATCCCCTCGACGAAGGCCTCTAGAAGCACGAAACCATTCTTAGGCTCCTGATAGCAACCAACCAAGGGTAACCTCTGTTCATCTAAGTTCAAAAAATGCTCATTCAAAATAAAGGCATGATCAAGGATTTCTTTGGAAAATGCAAGCCGTTTAAACCATGAAAGGAGCCTTGGCAAATTTGATATTTTCATGTTGGTCCAAAAAAGAGTCCAAATTTGATTTCATTCCAGCCCTAAAATGTGCATTGCTTGAAGATATCACAAGGTGGGCTACCCAAAAATGTTAATGCATGAATAATGAAGTGTTAGCCCAATTCTAGGCCCAAATTTCGTGCCCAAACTTTGGCCAGAATTTTCAGCAAAGCAGAATTTTTAGTCAACTTCATTGAATTGTCTGGAATGATCTAGACATCCGAATTCAGCATATGATACATGGTTGGAAATCCTTGGATGTCTAGTTTCACAAGAATTTTACGGATCTAGATTTGGAGCTTTCTAGAAGAAGTTACATGCATTTTTCCACAGACTGTTCAGATAAACCGAATCTGAACATTTCTTTTCATTCATGAACCTTTCTATCTTATCTTCATGAATTTATGTTTAGTTCATTCACCATTCATGAACCTTTCTATCCTAAGCTTGGAGGGATGTTCCAAGGAGCCTATAAAATAGGTCTCTAAGTTGTATTCACAAATCAGATTTTGATGATATTTTAAACCTTAAGGAATTTTCCTTTTTTTTGCTAGTTTTTTGAACTAGTTAGGAGTCTTGCAATTTCCTTTGCAATTCTTAACAGACTTATCTACTAGAGTGTTCCCCTTTAGTAGTGGCGTCTAGGCTTAGTCTCTTAGAACCCATTTGTGACATCCAAATGTGGTAAGTTTAATATCCTTACTGTTGTTGGATTCCTTGGCTTAGAGTCTAGGTACCAGCCTTTTATTCCTTCTAAATTCGACATTGTGGAGGTGATAGGTTTAATATACCTATTGTTGCCCAATTCATTTAGTTTGGGGTGGAATAGCTTGGGAGCTTTCCACAAATCTTACTAAGGTTCGACTCACAAAGGTGGTGGGTTTAATATACCCATTGTTGTTGTGATCACTAAAGTTTGAAGCGTGGCTGAATCGAGATCATTCAAGAACGATCCTTTCTCAATCAAAATATCAACCCCTCACGAGGTTGTTATCAGCTCCCCATTAACCATTACAGAGAACGAGGAATATTCCATTGTATTTTTCCCTGTTTAAAGTTCTTTCCCGACAAAAAAAAAAATTCATGAGCTAGCATGAGTAATGGAGGATCCCTTTTGGTCACCCATCCACCGGCATGAGAATCAAATTTGCTCATGATGACTCTATACCGCAAAGGCTTAGGTCAGAAGAAAAAATGGCAAGACCCTCCACTGGCAAGGAGACATACTCTTTAAGTATCAAATACTCAATACCTCATTCTCCGTGGGCCTACACATAACATCCCACAACCGGATGATTCTTACTCTCTTCAGCATTACAAGAGAAGAATAATAATACCTTCAAATTTATTTGCCAATTCACTCGAAAGTGTTAAAGAGCAACAAAATCTTAATAGTGTTACTAGAGAGGCAATCCTCAAAAATTTCGAGTCTAACCACCACGAGGAAGAAAATGCATTTCCACCCTTCTAAATGCTTAGACTTAACCGGGTCTAATATTAACCCTGCAATCATTACCACCCAAGGAGACATGGATATCCAAGTAGGCAATAGACAAGGATTTATCTTAATACCCGACAAAAGAAGTGCACTACTCAAAATCAGTCCAATAAAACCCTCGCGGCCTCGTCTAACCACTTGTAGAGATATTAACTCTAAATAGGCAGTCTCTCTCTCCCCCCCCCCCCCGCCCACATCACAAAATTGCAATGTGCTTCGATGTTGTTTCCCCTAGCCACCCTCTCCACCCAACTTTTGAGCGAGCACTCCAGCAATAATAATATACACCCCGGTAACAAGGGTATTAAGTCTGAAATCCCCGACCTTGATCGATCTCTCATTCTTAGTAATAAGGGTAATAGTCAGATTTGTCCCAAGTTAGGGTTAGAGAGAGGGATATGACTGAGAGGAAGAGAGAGACAGCAAATCTGTATATTCTCTTAAGAATGAATAATCAGTACATACACCCTATTTCTACCAATATACAAACATTACACTAAGCCCCCTTGACATAAATGATATACAACCAACTAACTTCCTATTACTCCTAACACTCC
>JAOTQG010113492.1:0-11593 GCA_025631175.1 Iris virginica
TGTAAATAAATAATATAATTGAGTTATATTTCAATTTTTATTATAATCATAGGCTATTAGTGTTAAATATAGTGTTTGTTTTAAATTTTTTGTTATAAATCTTATGTTATATTTAGTTATTTGTAAAAATTTCTAAATCGATAAATCGAACCAAACCGAACCGCGGTTTATCGGTTCAGTTTGATTCGGTTTTTTAATTTGACGGTTCGGTTTAGGTTTGAAATTCTCCAAATCGATAGGTACGGTTCGACTTACGGTTTATACCCCAAATCGAACCTTTGCACCCCTAGGAAGAAGGGTTGTGGTGGTGGTTTTCGAAGGCGGAGATGGGAGGTGGTGTGGATTGGAAACGAATCAACGAGGCAATTGTTAGGAGATGG
The DNA here is from genome assembly GCA_025631175.1 of Iris virginica. Lineage (NCBI taxonomy): Eukaryota > Viridiplantae > Streptophyta > Magnoliopsida > Asparagales > Iridaceae > Iris > Iris virginica. Next base: position 381 of record JAOTQG010113492.1, read on the forward strand.
GAGGTCGCGTGAATTGAATGAAGAAAATGAAGGAAGAATAGATCTGATTTCCAATTTTACAGATCTAAATTTTCATTTTGTATATTTAATTAATTTGATTTATTTTATATTTAAAATTTATTATTTTGTCCTCTTATTAATGTCAAATCAGTAAATTTATTTTTTAAGTTGTGATAAATTCTAATAAATTAGGGTTAAGAACTGAATTGGGTAGAACTTAAATACTATAGAAAGTTGATCGGGTCATGAAGTAGTTTAGGGATGATTAAAAAAAAAAACTACGTCAAAGACCAATTTGGGTCTTTTACCATATAACTGATATTGGACGTATATAAAATTTAGCCAAACTCAAAACAAAATTATGCCGAAAGTGAAAAAATAGAGGGACTAGTAGTGAAATTTGTCCGGAAGAGAAAATCACAAACCACGAATCAGCTTCTTATTACCGCTCACCTCACGCGCAGGCACAGACAACGTTGAAATGAGCAGCGGCAGCAGCGGTGAAGTGGCAGCAGTGTCTGATGTAATGGAGAAGGTCGCGACAGCCGCCGATGACCTCTACGAAATTCGCGACACCTATTTTCCGGCCGACGAAAACGACAAAATCGCCAAATTGCAATCGGAATCTGATCTCGCTCTTAGCCTGCTCGATTCCATCTCTCCCGGTAAATATTCAGTTTGAAAACACTCAATTGATTGATCTCTGTCCGGTGAAATTACAAATGTATATCCAGCAGCCAAACTGTAATTTTTGTTTTACACTCCGTACTAGTAGTTTGTTATGGTACTTCACAACATGCGAATTGTTAGCAGCAGGAGTTTTTTGGCCGAAATGTTTAGTTTATATACATTTTTACCTTCAACTTGCGATTTTCGTGTTTAAATTTATGTTTTACTGCTGAGAAATTGGATTTGTAGCTATTTGTGTCGGTGATCAGATATTATGCGATGCAACTTTTTGAGCCAGATAGTTTGACATCGGTTTGAGAGGAAAATGAACTTATTTCAGATCTTTGAAAATGGTGCTACAAGTTAACTTCAAAAAGTTGAACTACTGACTCTGTGAGACAATGATGAGTTAAGCGAGTAAAGTAATGTAATAGATAAAATGAGGAATTTAGTTGAGTGCCGAACCATCAGTGTAAAAACTTGGGACTGGCTCTGTTAAGCTGTAAAGAATTACCCTACAACCACAAGAAGTTTGAGAATACATAAGTTGTAACCATTACAATACAAGTCTAACAACCACAATGAGTTTGAGAAGAATAAGTAATCCATCAAATCTCTGTTTGAATAATGGTAAAAACCTGGCTGCGAGAAGTTGAACTATGATTTGGGGAGGAAGGAAAACTGTCATATATTAGAGGTGGGCTGAAAACTGATTATGTTTAAGTAGTACAATGAGTTATGTAGTTCAGTATTAACCTATTATCTTTATTCTTTCTGATAGAAGCCTTTCAGCTTTATTATCACTTCCTCATCCACGGTTCACTTTACTCCCTATGTCCAATCAAAGAGTCCACTTTTCAGACGTAAAAGTCAACATGGGACTAAAACAAATAACTCAACATACTTTGATATGCTTTAAGTAAATAAAATTTGAATCATCAAAATCACATTGCAATCTTCATGATTTGTTAATAATGCATATATCTGTGTAAATCTGCAGTCGAATTGTAACCAAGTTGAGTCAAAAAGGTCCAAAGTGAATGTTGTTGCACAGAATAGATAGGAGTATATTTGTTCTGTGCAATGTTTGTTTGGTTGTTGGGAAAAAAATGTAAAAATTATGAAAACAAATGTAGAAATTAATAGTTACTACCGAACTGCATATGAGACCACCTGGATATTGGACCAACTGTATAGTTTATTCAGAAATTCTTTTTGAAATTGTGCTTTTTATGTTGTGCTGCATGATGTTTGTTTGGTTGCTGCGAAATTCTATGCATAGAGCAGAAATTATAAGGTATAGTTGTATGTTTGAAAAATAACGTAGTTACAATACTAAATGGAACTTCTGAAGAGGTGAAGAGAGTTTTTAGTTCAGTCTTTGGTTTATTGAGATATCTATATCTTCAACTAGTACTTCCTGCTTTAATTGATGAACTGCATAATCAAGAGCTACTAGTTGTATGGGTGAGGAAGTATTCTTGTCTTTTGGTCATTACACTTATGTTTCTTATGGAGGAGCGTTGTGCTCCTCTGCTATAATTGGTTCTAGACAAGTGCTTGGGAAAGAAATGAAAGGGATATAACAATGTCAGATCATTTGATCATTTGGTAAAAAATGAGAAAAAAAATGAAACAATGTGCTTGAAACAAGGATTAACAGTACATTTCATAATTCTCTGTCAAATCTAATGCAGCATCGTGTTTGTCTGGGACCAAATGATTCATTTTCAGCTTCTGTATGCATTCAATCACATATTCGTTCTGTTTATGAGTTACATTTTTTTTAATATGGTGATTTAAGAACAATTGAGTTAATAGAATTGGTATACTCATTTATTTGAAAAAAAAAAAAAATATGGATTGCATCTAGTAAGAGAATGTGCTGGGCTAGGAAGATTAAATTGCTGTTCCGAATGGTTAACTGAAATCTGTAGTCTTGACATTTTCATTGGGCTCAATACTGATAATCTCTTACTGGTTGAAAAGACAGCAGTCAAACAATTGAAAGATACGGTAGAACTCTGCGATTTAAACAAGTGTAGATTATAAGTTTTGGCTGGGTGGCATTACTGCATTCTAACCTCTGTTTGAGGATATCGAGTTTGAATGTCTAATCAATAGTGGAAAAATGATTATTATTATGTAATCTAACATTGTTTTACTGAGCCATTGTCTTTCTACTTTATTTATCAAAATAAGTGAAGGATAGAGACTGTATAGGGCTACATTACTACTTGGATGGGTGTTAACATTAGTTCTAAATGTGTTTCGGGTTTATTGTTTACGTCTAGATACAGCTTAATAAATAATAGTGCAATTCTCACGAGAACCGGAATCTGAAGTGAGACAGACCAGAGTTGGACTCTTTTGTTTTCCCTCCATTTTATGAATTCTAGTATCTGAATTCTGAAGTAGATTTCAGATACAGCTTAATAAATAATATTGCAATTCTCACGAGAACCGGAATCTGAAGTGAGACAGGCCAGAGTTGGACTCTTTTGTTTTCCCTCCATTTTATGAATTCTAGTATCTGAAGTAGATTTCATAACTAATGTCTTAAGCGTATTGCTGTTTCTTATTCTTCATATTTCCCTACTTAAGTTATTACGTGCAATTTTGGCCTTTAAGAAATTACTTTAGGATAGGCATCATTGTGATATATAATAGCAATGTAAGATCACATGGAAAATTGGCTATTTGGTTTGGGTCAGTTCTACTTTCTTCAATCTTGTCTACTGCTACTTAGGCTTTTTTTTTTAATTGCCTTGCTTGCATGGTCTGTTAAGGGTAAAACTATGTTTTTTTTATGTGGATACTTTCTTGTGCAGAACAAAGAAAGTTACCACTGCAACGTGCTATGCATGAATATTTGAGAGGAAAGATACTGGATGTATTTCCTGATTATAGGAAAGAAGCAGAAGATCATCTTTCGAAAGCTGTAAGAAATACTTTTTCATCCTTGCTATTGGTGAGCCGAATAACTTAGGCAAAACTCTCTTGTCTTGAAATTGGCTACTCAATTTTCCAGGTTAAGCTGAATCCATCTCTTGCAGATGCTTGGCTGTGCTTAGGAAACTGCATCTGGAAAAAAGGAGATCTGCCTTCAGCCAAGAACTGCTTTATCCTTGCACTAAGCAAGGTTGTTTTTATATTTGATGTTTTTAACTATATCAAAAAGTTTCAGTCATATAATGAAATTCTTTGTTGTTCCTTGGCAGGGTCCAAATAAGAAGATACTTTGTCAATTATCAATGCTTGAAAGAAGAATGGCCCAAGGCATGATATTTCGTTTGTTCATATGATGTGTTGTATTTATTCCTTTCTGTTTTCTAGTTATTAGACAATTTTTTCCAGCTCAATCTAAAAATGTTAAAGTTGGTTTCATTATCATGTATTTGATAATATTAATGAGAGCAATCACATAAACATGCATAACTCAACTCAACTCAGCCTTATTCCCAATTACTTGGGATCAGCTACATGAATCATTTTCGACCATTCAATACGGTCAAATGCAAAGTCATCACATCAGCCTCCATCCTTCATATCCTTCTGTATTATAGATGTCCATGTCAGTTTTGGGCTTCCTCTACCCCTAGCTTTATTGAGGCTGATACACACTTCCTAACATGCGCATTAAGAAGCATACATCGTACCTTTCCAAACCATCTTAAGCTGACATAAACATCCACAAGAAAGATGTGTATCCTTGAATTTTTGAAGCGAAAATTTTAACTTGATGTTTGAGAAGCTTAATTCATTCTCTCCTCAAGTTTCTAGGATGATTATCCTTCTTGTCTAAACCTCATTAATAAGTATCACATGATGATTGAAATGCTGATTACTGATATTCAGGAAAATCATACCTGTTGTATAAAGTTACATCGTCCTATTTTACAATTTTTGTTCTCAAAAAGCCCTAGTTTATTATGTTTCTTAATGGTCTACAGTCTACTACTTAAATGTTAACCTTACCTCATAATTTTTTTAGGATAAGCGAGGGAAACACCCCATCGTAAGATCAAATGCCTTACATTGTAAAGTAATGCTGTAGAACTTCATCTGCCTTATACAATATTATTTTCATCCACCTCCTTAGTCACATATTTTTTGTTTTTGAAGCTTCGAACCCACTTCCATTTTTTTCTTCTTGCACGCATTGGCTTTGTTTTTTCTTTCTCAAAATTCTCTCCCAGTGTTCTCCTGATGTCTTGCTGTCTGAAACCTCATGCCAACATGTAGTACCTGTGGACGTGGTCCTAGATTTCACAGTAAACACAGGTTAAATCTTGTTAAAGGAGAAGGAACAACCTTAAGATCACATGTTTCACTCCCCAAACCCACTACTGGTATTGGCTACTTCTGAAAACATAAATTTTATTGAAAGTGATGATAAATGTATATCATGACACTGTGATTAAACCTTTTATTTTATGATTGCGCTTTTGTAATGAAAATTCTAAGTCATAGTAAAGAACATGCATGTATAATTCTGTCTGTAGGTGCTGATAATCAAGAAGAAATTGTGGAGGAAAGTATCAGACATGCAAAGGAAGCTATTGCGCTTGATGTCAAAGATGGGAATTCTTGGTGTAAGGCTACAATCATATCTATTTTAATTTTTTTTGAAGTGTGTATATCTTACATCAGTGCTCCAAATATGATGCTCATGTAACACATTATAATGTTCTACTTTTGATTCTTGCCAGTCTTTGTATTGGTAATTTTACTCATCCACTTCTTTCGGTGGTGAACTCACGTGTGTGTATGTTTGCTTGCAAGCTATTTAGCTAGCTTACACTGTTAAATAGTTATTGCTTGTCTCGAAAATTGCGTAGTGTATGTGTGGAAGCTGGAAGATTTATCATAGCTGTATTATATTATTAAAAGCGGCTACATGTTAGCACGTTACATACTTTCATTAGTTCAAATCTATGCTACAAAACAAACTTCTGCGGGTTCTCATTTTCACGTGGATAAGTTCATTGCCTAATGATTAATATCAGTTTAGGCTACTGACAAGTTATTAACCTTCAATTTTTCTTCCTACAGACAACCTGGGAAATGCATGCCTCACTTCTTTCTTTGCGACTGGAGCATGGGATCACAGTAAACTTCTACAGTCTTTAAAAGCATATCAAAATGCTGTATGTGTACAAACTAAAATTTTAAATAAATAATCCAGTTTCTGATGTATACCACTAACAGATCAAAGCTTTTCTGATATGTTTCTAATTTCGCTTGAGGACTTTTAAAGTGCAAGGTGGTGTAATTATTTTTTTATGATATCAGGAGAAAGATGAGAGTTTGAAGTCCAACCCAGACCTTTATTTTAACAGTGCTGTTGTAAGTGCTCTCCCTCTCCCTCTCCCTCTCTTTCTTGTTGCACTAGTGTCCCGTGTTTACTATCCTGTAAATAAAGTACTCTGTTCTAGTCAATGACGCAGTTAAGAGATATATCTATGAAAAATTGCATCCTAAATTTGAAGGTTGACATTGTGATGAGGAATATATGTCTCTTCCAGAATTAGCAGATGGTAGGACACATTTCTTGGCTTTAGGTTAGATTAGCACTCTGAAGTCTTCGAGCTTGTTTGTATCACTAATCATACTGTTGTAGATCCTTTTCATGCTTCTCGCGCCGTCCTGCAATCTCATCAATTTTCCTCGTACTTATTTTATTTATTTGAATTTCATCTAACTCAAACAGGTCAACAAATATTTAGAAAATTATGAGAGAGCCCTTAGTGGATTTGAAGCCGCCGCATCATTGGATCCTGGTCTTAATGCTTCTGAGGAGGTTCAGAAGATGGTTAATCTTTTCGATAAGTTAGATAGTTTATTGAAGGTAATTTTTGCCTCGACTGATGTTACTATAGCATAGCCATGAACATGGATTTCTCAAGTGTTATTGCTTCTTTCACATGTGTATGCCTCAGTTTCTCAGTTGCTTGGAATACTCGTGGTTATACTGTGTCTTGGAATAACAAAGCTTTCAACTGCCTCAGTTTCTCAGTTTTTAGAATCCTCTTGGTTTAAACTGTGTCTCGGGATTACAAAGCTTTTGATTTGTTGTTACAACATGCTTCGCGTCTCTAATATATGCTGAATTTTCAGTATAAAATATTTTGTAAGACAAAGAAAATTTATGTGGAAGCAATGGTAGTCTCACAAATCCAAAGCACCATATAAGTCATCCCCAGAGTTTCACTATTTTGTACATTTATGATGATGAATATATATATATATATATATATATTTTTTTTTGGCCCCAAGGGGGCATGGGAAGGGATCGAACCTGAGACCTTACATACTGTAAAGCTCGGCTCTACCACTGAGCCACCCCTTGGTTCCCTATGATGATGAATATCATTAACTCAACTTAAGTTTGGTTGCTTAAGCTTCAAATTTTTCGACATGATTTTTTCTATCTTTCATTCTTCAAAGTAAAAGCACTTGGAATTTCTGAAACAATTTACTTTCGGTGAGGTAGGGATCCTAAATTAGCGTTATTTATGTGGTACCAGGAGAGAGGAGAATCCTTGTTAACCTTGATCAAGAGGCAAATCAGCCCATCAGCCCATCATCCCATCAGTTATCTTATTCTTTGTCGCCCTTTCACTTGTGAATTTTGCGCTAGGGTTGAGATATGATCTAACAGTTGTGAAATGCAAATCAAAGTTCCTTATGCAGCAAATTTCACTTAAAAGATTTGACTTTTTCAACAACATTGTCTCCCTACAAGTTGGGAGTAGGTGCTAATGATGAACCTCTACTATAGACAGCTTAATGAACTTCTTAGATGTTTTTAAGTTGAAACTACGTTTATTTTTCCAGGGGCAACCAAAGGCTAAACGACTTGCTTCATTGACATCCTCACTAGCTGAAGTTAGTTGTAAGCTACCTTGATCATCCATTTCTTTTTGCTGATGGCAGATAGTAGGTCACAGGTACATCTTCTACTCCAGCTTATCTGTATGTACTTTCTTGCTAGCAACTCCATTACACAAGAGAGCCACTGTAAATCAGCTGTTTGAAGGTCTAAACAAGGCAGTCGAAATAGTCGGAAAAGTTCTATTCTTCATCAAGCATGAGAATGTTTCTCCATTGTAAGTCCAAACCTTTCAACTTTGGCTCATATTTGACCATAGGTTTTTCCTGCAGAATCTCACTATTCGTTTCTTGTATAATACAAACTGAATTTTAACAAAATATCCCCTTCTGGCTGGTCTGCATATACACGTTTTCCTTAAAAAAATTGATTTGTATCATATTAACCTTTCACCGCGCCGCACAATTCGTGAAGCGCTCTCTCGGTACTGTAACATGAGTAGTGAGTTTCAGAGGATTTAGATTCGTGTTGTTTGGGTCTGGGTTTCCTAACAATATATACTACATAGAGGCTTGTCGCAGAAATCTCTGCTGTTGTATGATCAATAGTAAATGTTGCATATTTTTTCTGGACTTTCTTCATTTCTTCCCCCTATTTCTCCCAAATCAAATCTAAGGTCTACGGAATGTTGCAGGTATTATCTGGTGTGTGATTCAAATCAACTACGCGTTGTACTCTCAGTATATGGAATACATGCTGATGCTGTAAGTTGCTGAAGTAGAATAGTACTGTCTTAAGATTTAATTTTATTATTGCCTCTTCATTTTTCGACGAGTATGCAATATTTATCATTCTCTCCTTAAGAATTTTTAAGCAATTATGATTATAGTGGAACCATCTTTTAGCATGTTTTCTTCAGAAATTAATACATCACGATTGGAAAAGCATGTTGTACTATAATCAATGGTGATAAGTTTAAAAAATGGGGAAAAGAAAAATAAGACACTAGGTAGGAGCACAATCGGTATTATCTTTTGAATAGAGGGGCTCACAGCAATTCCTTTGCCTTTCTCTTGCACTTTGTTTAACTATACTAAGACTTAGTTCGGTACCCTGGCTTCCTGTGTGCCAAAATTCGAAAAACTCAAATTGGTATTCATATGGTTGGTTTCAATTATATCACATTCCCACTTTTCTATACCCAAACCGACTATTTTACACATACCCATATACCCATCCCCTATACCCTATCTATTAATATTCAAATCAAAAATTAAGTTTATCACCCTCTCTCTCTCTCTCTCTCTCTCTCTCTCTCTCTCTCTCTTTCTCACACACACACACATATATATATATATATATATATACACGTGTGTGTGCTTGTGTGTACATTATTCCCAACTCAATAAAAATAGCAGCCATCATCTCTTCTGATTGTATATGCATCAATCTCTACTACCTCCCACAGATTAAAGAAGGAGATCAGGTCACGCTTTTGGAACCATATTTCCGTCTACATGATTTTTCTTGGAAGCAAAAGGTGTGTTCTCTCACATATCTGTAATGTTCCTGCTTCCTTGTGGATTTAGAGTGGCCATGGTCAATAAGTTAACTATTGAGTGAAGAATCAATTCATGTCATACTATGCTGTAAATCTTGGTTTTATTCACTCCCAAAAAATAGTCTCAGTGTGTAGTTTCCTACTTTTTAAGGATATAGTTTTGCATATTTGTCCATTTTCTCAATTACACTAGAATTTTAGCCACTTTTAGAAATGAGGCTAATATCTTTACGACACACACAACGAAAGTTGGACTACTTTCTTGGGACTGAGGATTATATACTAATTTTCTCTTCTGGCATTTAAATATTGCAGCGCTATCGATTCGAATCAATTCGTGTGGACTTTCCTCAACAAGTGCATGTGAATGAGAAGCCCATCTCTCCTCAACATACAGTTGGTTCATCAATTCATGCACAGCATAAACCATGAACAGCCGGGCGATGTTTCGAGTGGAATGTATCTACGCACTTAACCAGAGTTTTTGCTTATTTTGATTTGGGTGAACGTTTTGTAGATTGATTAGGAGTACAATGTCCAAAAAACAACACTAACAGAAGGATAGAAGGAGAAACAAAGCTATGGGATGGAGCATGTAGTCATTTTCTCAGGTCAAACGGAAGAATGAAGAAAATGTAAAAGACATGACCATTTATTATAGTGCTGGGTTTGTATTTTGGTTCCTTGATACTGTTGTTTTCTTCTCTTGTTTATGCAAAAACTGGTTCTGTCCTGCTGTACTTTTGTGCAGACACTTTTACATTGCTAGTTCTCCAGCATCTGCCAAATTTGCAGGTTGACTATGAAGATTAATAATAGTGTAGCTGTAACCTGCTGTGGATCAAACTTGTAAGCTGAAGCTTTATTTTGAAGAGGCTTGTGGTTAGTTTAAGCAAGTTCTTTTGGTCCAACCATAACCAGCACATTACTAAACACCAAGTTCATTAGTCCAAACCACGCCAGCATTTAACCCAAGCCAGCAAGAGAAAACCAACTACGACCATCCCTCCATTGGATCAATTGCATCATGGGAAACGCAAACCCTCTCTCCGCTAGTGCAACCACAAGGCCACCTCCAACCATAACATATCTTTTGATTAATGTGCTGAAATATATCTAAGAATGCTAAAGGTTTATTCATGAATGTATTTAGTTCATGTATCTCATAGTGCATAAATCTATATTCTAAAATACTCCTAAGCCTAGTATAAATAGGCATATCATGTATGCTGAAAATATGTGAGTTGAGAAATACAAATCATTGTCTCCTCTCCATCTCCTACACAAAATTCTGCACATACTATCTTCTCTAAATCTCTTCTCCAAAACCGTGCGATCCTAACAAGTGGTATCAGAGCCACATTGTTTTGGAGTAAGGATTTAAGATGGCCAACTCAAGTGATGCTACACCTATTCCCATATTTTTTGGTGAGCACTATGATCATTGGGTTGCGAAAATGAGAATGATGTTCATCTCAAGAGATTTGTGGGAGTACATTGAAGACGGCTTTGAAGAACCTGCAAATTCGGCGGCATTAAATGATCAAGAAAAGAATAGCTTGAAGGAGCATTGAAGAAAGGATGTCAAAGCTCTTTCATGTCTTCATCAAGGTGTCTCCTCGGAGTTGTTTTCAAGAAGGGTTAATCTCATTTTAGGCCCCAACGTTTTTGTGAGGTTTCGAAACAGGTCCCCAGGTTTCAAAAGTTTCGAAATGGGCTCTAATGTTGCATTTTTGTTTCGAAATGGATTTTTATTTACGAATTCGTTGGAAACTTAACGAAATTCAACTCACGTGAAAAACACATGAGTTTGCTAAGGATTTTTCTGTTAATTTGCCCCCACGTATTAGGGGTGATAGTCCAAACCGCCCAAACCGCTAACCAAACCAAACCGATGAGTTTGGTTTGGTTTCGACTAACAACAGTTCGGTTACGGTTCGAAAAATTTTCAAACCGCACGGTTCGGTTGGTTTGCGGTTTCGGCATTACAAACCAAACCAAACCGATTTCTAATATATTTATATATATATATATTTTTTCATATATACATCTCATATTTTTTATATATTCTTGTACACCCCTTTTAATTAAGAGTTGCTTGTCTTGTGCTATTTTTTCTTTTTTCAATCATGTAATGAACTTATGAAT
>JAOTQG010113503.1:0-11593 GCA_025631175.1 Iris virginica
ACGAGCGAGGCCAAGCCTTGCTCATCACGTCAGGTGTTTTCTTGTCTTATTTCTGGATTGTAGGTGACACGGAGGATTACATTTGGGCCACTATTCAGCCGACACGTGGATCGAGAAAATCCGGGCTCGATCAATATTCTTTTTTAGAGCTGGCCCCTCTTTATTATACTTTTCTTCGATTTCATAATAAAATTTTTCTCTTCGATTTCATTTAATAACATATTAAATGGAGGACATGTGTCCAATATTTAATTAATTATCTTAATTACATCAAAGCAGTTAACTAAAATTAATATATTAATTAATTATACTTATTAATATTTCTAAATATTAAATTAGTTCTATTAAGCAAGATAATCTTTTTAACATCTATTATTTTAAACTTTAGCTTCTCAAATGAGTAAGATGAGACAAGACAATTGTATTTTTTAAATTTGTTCTATTAAGCAATATAATTTTTTTTTGACATCTACTTGCAATGGTCTATGCATTTTTTAAATTTGTGCATCTATCACATGCTCTTTTTTTTTTTTTTTTTAAATGATTAGCCAAGTTGTGTTATTGAAAGCTTTCACATTTTCTTTTATTTTTTATGCTAAGTTTGAGATATTTTATTTTGTTCCATTCCAAATGAAAAAAATATTTTGTTAAATTAAATTATTCAATTAAAGGATATTTTGAGATCTTGATAAATATAGTTAATTAACACATTAATTTTAATAATTATTTAGTGTAATCAGGTTCATTGACTATATATTTGCCACATATTCTCCATCTAAGTATGCATTTAGTGAAATTATCAAGAAATCTAATGAAGAGAAGCCGACTTTTAATATATTTAAGTATGTTTGACTATTACATACATAAAATTAATTATAAAAAGTGAATATCAATTACAACTTTATTTTCTTTGTACCAATATAATAGAGGCCAAATATCATTTCAAACAATTAAACTTAAGTTTATATGTATATAAATCACTTTATTTATTTTAATTTTATCAATTTACTTTTTCTTTCTTTCATTTTTGTCATCTTGGTTCATTTTCTCTTTCTAATTTCATGATAAAATGTTGTACGTATCACTAAATATGAGATGTCACGTGCTTTAAATAACATGTGGCATACAGACATTTAGGGTCATACAAATGAACAAAAATAAAATATAAAATAAAGTGGTTTAAGTTATATCCAACTATAATTACAATAATTCAAAATGAGATTAGGCCGTATTGTTATCGATGAAAAAGTAAGTGGTCGAAAGAAAAATATAGAATCAACTTTGGTAGCAATTTTATATTTATTATGCTTATGTGCAACATTATTTAAAGCATAATCATTTTTATCTCTCAAATTACATTAAAAAAAATTAAATTTTATAATATTCATCAGCCCTTGAAGCATAATTCGAACTTTTTTATTACATTTTTTTTATTATATTAATAAGTGGTATTGTTACTGTCCCTGGATAATAATTTTCATAAAAAATAAATTTTAGAAAAAAAAAAAAAAACTTTGCTATCATGTAAATGATTGAATTGAGTTTTCAAATAATTTTATAGGGTATAATGAATTGATTGGGTAACTTAGTACAATGTTGATCGATGTAAAATTAAATCCAATTTAATTTGATTAGAGTTTTAATAAATTTCACCAATAAAAAGGTGTCAATAAATAAAACTATATCCGCTTTTATATAAAAATTTTAGAAAAAAAGTGTTGGAAATAAATCTACTCCGTGGTTGTTGTATTTCTTTAGATAAATACTGCATATCAAGAAAAAAAAAAAAGCATAAAAGAGGCGAATAAATTTTAGAAATTCCGAATAAGGTAAACGGCGTAAACACACACACACACAGGGTTGCTAGTTTTCGGTTATAGCCGTGCCGTGCTTCCACACACTATTCCGACGCCGACGCCCACAGTTGACGAGGACAGATTTGCCATAATCAAGAAAAGCTTAAAATTGGTACCCGTTTCATGTGAATCTCCTGTTTTCGGGTTCATATTATGGATTTGGAGGTAATATTTCCTTTAATTTATTTATTCTAAATTGCATGCATTATTTGCACCCTTGTTTTGTCAATGTAGGGCTCCAAGAACAACCATCATCTTCCTTTTCCGGATTTTTTTTGTTGCTTTATTGATCTGGGTTTTGTTATTCGCAATGCCACCCACTTAGGGTTTTACTTCTAATAGTTCAGTTTTGCCCAAGATTATGTTTTGTGTGTTTAAATTTTGAAACTTTGCTTTTCATATAATCAGAAAGATTCAATCTTTAGTGCTGGTTTGCTATTGTAGGTCAGGTTATATGCCATTTCGTGTTATGCATTGAATTGAGCTACAATTAGGTTCAACTTGCTTTTAGGGTTTTGCTTTTGCTAGCTCAGTTTTACCTAAAAATTATGTTTTTATGTTTTTTTTTTAAACATCACCTGAAAGATTCAATCTTTAGTGCCGGTTTGCTATTGTAGGTCAGCTTATATACCGTCTCATGTGGTTCATTGAATCGAGCAACAAATTTTGTTCAACTTGTTTTTTTGGTGTGAACTTATATATGCCTGAAGATGGCCTCAAAGAAAATTATAGCCATATGCCAGTCCGGGGGCGGCTTTCAGGCCCAGAAAGATGGGTCATTGTCGTATACTGGTGGGGAAGCCTTCGCCGTGGATCTTGATCAAAAATCTCTGCTAAGTGAACTTAAGCAGGATTTAGCTGAGACATTTCGTTGCAGAGTCGATGGCATGTTAATCAAGTATTTTCTCCCTGGAAATAAGAAGACTCTCATCACCATATCGAAAGATAAAGACCTAAAGCGCATGGTTAACTTCTTTAGGGATTCTGACCAAGTGGAGGTATTTGTCATGTCGGAGGAAGGTGAGGCTGCTCTGACTGTCTCCAATAGGCCTGCTAGTAGGTAATCACAGTTTGGTTTTTGATTTATTAAATCTCTCTTCAACATCTATACCTAACTTTGAGATTAGTTACGTACATATTCATAGTTATTCTCAATTGTACTTATATTCACAGTAAGTTTTAACAATTTTTTTCCTGCTTGTTTGTACATGGGAGAATGAGTTGGTCGTTTGTCTCCCTGACTGTTCCACTTAATTGTGTTTCTTTTTTTTTCATGAAATGATGGAGCAGTATTTGCTAGCTGTAGTAGCAAATTATTTTTCCTTTAGACTAACTGCTTGGAATCGGTGAAGAACTTTTGAAAAGAGCATGTCACATACTAAATCACAGAAAGAGTGGCAGTGCTTGACAAGAGCTGTGGTCATTTATGCCCTTAAAAGTTCCCCTTGTTTTTTTTTTCCGAAACAAACAATAAGCTTTGAGATATTCTAAGAAAAGATCGTGAAACATTGTCTCCATTTTTGGGAAAATAAAAGCAAAAAATATTTTGAATGCGCTAGCCATGCTAACTGATGTCTAAACTACATTAGGAATATGTAATCATGGGATCTCATTGCGGAGTTGATCGCAGGTCGAGCAGGACAACTGTCTCTGAAGCAGGTATTATTCCTACTGCCCCAGTTAGTCATGTGGATGATACCCTGAGCAATGAAACCAATCCCCTTGATGCAATGGTAATCGATGAAACTAGTACACCAATGGATCCTGAAACTAGTGTCATCAATGATGACAAGCACCGGAAGGCTGCTTTGCAGTGGGAGAATGCCATCACCGGTGTGGACCAGAGATTTTCTAGTTTTCCTGAACTTCGTGAAGCTCTCCATAAGTACTCAATTGCACATGGATTCACTTTCAAATACAAGAAAAATGACAGCCATCGTGTTTCTGTAAAATGCAAATCTGAAGGTTGTCCGTGGCGAATATATGCATCAAGATTAGCTACCACCCAACTAATATGTATTAAAAAGATGAACACAACTCATACGTGTGAAGGAGCTGCTGTAAAAGCTGGTTACCGAGCAACAAGGGGCTGGGTGGGAAATATCATAAAGGAGAAGCTGAAAGTTTCTCCTAACTGCAAACCAAAAGATATCGTCAACGACATCAATCGGGAGTACGGGATTCATCTGAATTATTCTCAGGCATGGCGTGCAAAGGAAATCGCCAGAGAACAGCTTCAGGGCTCCTATAGGGAGGCATACTCTCGGTTACCTTTCTTCTGTATGAATATAATGGAAACTAATCCTGGTAGTCTAGCTACATTCACTACCAAGGAAGATGCTAGCTTTCATCGTCTCTTTGTCTCGTTCCATGCCTCCATAGCTGGTTTCCGACAAGGCTGTCGTCCCCTGCTTTTCCTTGACAACGTTCTTTTAAACGCAAAATACAAAGGAACACTGTTGGCTGCTACTGCTGCAGATGGCGATGATGGGGTTTTTCCCGTGGCTTTTGCTGTGGTTGACGAGGAGACTGATGACAACTGGCATTGGTTCTTATTGGAACTGAAATCTGCAGTCTCGACATCCCAGCAGATTACTTTTGTTGCGGAGAAGGGTTTAAGAGAGTCGTTACTCGAAGTGTTTGGTATAGAGTGCTACCATGGTTATTGCCTCCGCTATCTTGCTGAAAAACTCAACAAAGATTTGAAGGGGCAGTTTTCACATGAAGCAAGGCGTCTCATGGTTCAAGATTTGTATGCTGCTGCCCATGCACCAAAGCTTGAGGCTTTTGAATGCTGTACAGATGATATAAAAGCTATCTCACCAGAAGCTTATAAGTGGGTAATCAATAGCGAACCAGAGCACTGGGCAAATGCGTTCTTTGGAGGAGCAAGATATAATCACATGGCATCCAACTTTGGTGAGTTGTTCTATAGTTGGGTGTCAGATGCAAATGAGCTACCAATAACTCAGATGGTTGATGTATTAAGAGGTAAGATGATGGAGTTGATCTATAACCGGCGGGTTGATTCCAATCAGTGGGTAACAAGGTTAACACCGTCAATGGAGGAGAAGCTAAAGAACGAGGCTTTGAAAGCACAATCATGCCAAGTGATACTCTTACAGGGTAGCACGTTTGAGGTCCAGAGCAATTCTGTTGACATAGTTGACATTGATCATTGGGACTGTTCTTGCAAAGGATGGCAGCTTACTGGTTTACCTTGCTGTCACGCCATCGCTGTTTTTGAATGTGTTGGTAGGAGCCCATACGATTATTGCTCCAGATATTTTACAGCTGAGGTCTACCGGAAAACATATGTTGAATCGATATACCCGGTGCCTAATGTTGAGATGCCACTGAAGAATGGTGAGTTAGCAGTTATTGTTACACCTCCCCCAAGTAAACGCACTCCAGGCCGACCCAAGGCGAAGCAAGCTGAAACAGCGGAGATCATCAAACGCCAACTCCAGTGTAGCAAGTGCAAGGGGTTGGGTCATAATAAGAAGACATGCAAGTAGGTACCGTATGGGCGTCATATTTGCTGATATCTTGCATCCCTTGGTTTTTCATTGGTTGCAGATCCTTTTGACTTTCGTTAAATGGTTATACAATTATTGCCTTGTCATAATTCTTACTAGGTGCCTTGCACACACATCATGTGTTTTATCACAAATCATTTTCGCTGTCATAAACTAATGCAGTATCTTTTACTTTTGTTTTGTTTTCTGATAAATTCGGTTTTTACTTTTTAGGTCTATTAATATTCCTTCCACCCAAGTAAACTGTCTCGTTTTTATTTTTATTTGTCTCAAAATACTTGATTTGAAACACTTGATTGTATTAGTTTACTACTGTACCCCTCATTAAGTACCTCATTTTTTGACTCATTAATAATAAAACGACTGAAAACAGCTAAATTGGCAATAATCAATAGGGAAATTCCGGGAAAACTTCTTAAATTAAACTGCAATTAATGGCATTTCTTAATCAATGTGCTTAGTTAAACAAGACGGTCCCTGGATGGAGGAGTATGTAGATCAAAGAGAGGACCTCACAATCAAAATTCATTTGGAAATGCAGATACACATTAATTGGGGAAAGACTTTTCAGGAAGAAAAAAAATGCCTTCAGCACCCGTTTTCTATCTAAGGTACGCCCTCTGTGATGACACCTGTGACCTTTATAGGGATCCTTGCGGATTGGAGAGTACTTGTGTGCACTTAAGTTGACTGAATCCTAATAATTTTCGTGTAAATACTAGGACATCCTCTGCTTTATGTGACATGTTGCCCCTGCCTCGAGTGTTCCAGTAGAGCTAGGGGTATCACATCTCTACCTCGGTGTGATTGATATCAAGCAAGGGTGTTTGGTGCATTTGCCTCGTGGTGCATCGAATAGGCTAGAAGTGTCATGCCAAGAAATAAGCAAGGACGGGCTTAGACTAGCAACTTGGAATATAGAAACCATGACGTGTAAAGGGATGGAATTAGAGATACTTTGATTAGAAGAAAGGTTAATATAGCATGCTTACAAGAAACAAAATGGGTAGGGGAGAAATGTCACATCACGAGTACCGTTATATGGCATATGAAGCATCTCGGATTTCGTTTGTTTGCATTGTGTTGCATCAATATCTATAGTGCATGGCTTGCAATGTAGACGTGTGTTAACTTGTGTTGCCTAGATTAAGATAGGTATTTGTGTTTCATTTAGTATTAGAGTTGCATTCATATCTCTGTCACGTCCCGAAGCATGTGAAGTTCACAACCCTTGGGGAGTAAAGAAAACGAACCAAACTTGTCACACTCAAAAGAATGTGAAGACGGGGAGTTACAAAAGTGGTTAGTGACCGTACCAATACTCTCCTTGCCGACTAGTGACAGGGGATTTGTCATTTGTAGTGATGCTTCTTACCGGGGTTTGGGTTATGTCATCATGGGTTATGTACCGATGAAACACGACAAGGTGATTGCTTATGTCTCATGTCAACTGAAACCCCACAAGAGGAATTATCCTACCCATGATCCGAAACTCGCTGCAGTGATTTTCACCCTAAAGTTATAGAGACATTATCTATATGGAGAATCGAGTAATTTATACTGAGCACAAGAACCTGAAGTATTTATTCACCCAAAAGGAGCTAAATATGAGACATAGATGGTGACTTGAATTACTGAAAGATCATGTATCATCCCGACAAAGCTAACTTGAACTCGGCAATGCAGACTCTATAGCGATGGTGTGATGAAAATTGGCAATCGGTGGTGTCACTAGTGTGTACCTTTAGATGACAATTTGAAGAAAAAAATTATGGATAAAGCCCATAAATCTACTTTGAAAGTGTATCCGGGGAGTACCAAAATATACAAAGACTTACTTGATCACTTTTGGTGGCCAAACATGAAGGAGATAGCAGACTATGTATAAAGATGTTTGACTTGTCAACAGATCAAGGCGGGGCATCGTTGACATTCGGGGATGTTGCAACCGTTGTCTATTCCCAAGTGGAATGGGAGCACTTCATAAATGATTTTGTATCGGGGCTCCCTAGAACTACTGGGGGGACATGATTCCATATGGGTAATTTTGCTTTCTCTCAATTGAACAAGTTCTGGACCCAATAGTTTTTGTTACCAAACCTCATTCTAATATAAAGGTGATCAACATTTTCTACAATATAAAGCTTCAAAGGGAGCCATCCCAATAGTAGCTTGATGACTATTGTTGAACGCAAACTGAATCAAGGAAAGATGTTCATCGCAATTGCCACCGAAATCCAAGACACATGCTCGAAACATATACTTGAGAGTTAAATGGTTCTCTCGGACTGACCGGCTGTCGATGGACAAAACACCGTACTAAGTTTGACTTTGGTTACCATAACCTCTTGTAATCTTGTCCTGAATCCAGACACCAATCGAGAGTCTCTATCCGATAGACACTAGAACACCATGTAGTCTAACGATCTCATGGAAGTGCAGGTCCGCTAATCTATTTGGGGAGTAAGTAGTACAAACAGGTACGAAGCGTGCCGACTTCGTCAAGTGATCATGTATTTCTCAAAATGTCAGCATTGAAGGGGATCATGAGATTTTGGCAAGAAAGGAAAATTGAGTCCTCATTAGATTGGCTCGTTTGAGATTATTAAATGTGTAGGAGCAGTTGCATATCGATTGGGACTTCCTCCAGATTTTTGACGACGTACTTCATGTATCCTTATTGAGGAAATATTTAGCAGATCCATCCCATATCATCCACCGTGAACCTATACAATTGGGTGCCAATTTGTCTTACGAGGAACAACTTATGTAGATTTGGGATCAAAAAGAGCAAGTGTTGCGGGTGAAAGTGATTTCCTTAGTGAAGATTTTGTGGCGTAACCATTTGATCGAGGAAGCCACATTGGAATTGAAAGAAATTATGCGAAGGAACTTCCCACAGTTGTCTGACCAACATATATAACATCTAGCTCGAGTACACGAGAGCTTTAACGCAAATCTATTACAAACCATACTACTATACATCTCAAACCAACTAAAATACACTCCACCACAGATAACTATTTTACAATACATATGTTTTATTTTCTATATTGGAAAAAAATGTTTGGTGTTTTGGTTTAAATTGTGACATGTTTGGTTTGTTTTCTTCACTTCCCGAGGGTTATGAACCTCACGAGCTTCGAGGTGCTACAAGAAAGCTAGAGAACTCGAAAATACAAGAGTTAGATTATACTATGATGGAAAAGATAGAAAGAGAAATGAGGTGGACATAGTAGTAAATAAGGATCTAAAAGAAGATGTCATAGCAGTTACTAGGAAAGGAAATAGAATCATACTTCTAAAATTGGTACTAGGAGAAGAAATAATTAATGTAGTTATCCGCAAGCGGGACTAGACCAACTTCTTAAGGATGAATTTGGGAGGACTTGGATGAATTAGTTCAAGGGGTATTTGAAAGCGAAAAACCCTATACGGGGAGAGATTTTAATGATCATGTGGGAGAAGATCGTGTAGGGTTCGAGGGAGTGCACAGAGGATATGATTTTGGTGATAGAAATAATGGAGTGACTTATTAGATTTTTCGGTCGCTTACGGCCCACACATGTTTTAAGAAGAGGGAACATTTAGTAATTTTTAAAAGTATATTAAATAAGAGTCATATAGACTATTTTATTTTTTAAGTTGAAAAATTGATAGGTTCACTTGTAAAAATTGTAAGGTTATTTTAGGAGAGCGTCTAACTCCACAATATAGAATTATGGTACTTGATATCACCCTTAAGATTAAAACACAACGTAAGACGCTAAAAACCCACGAGTTAAATGGTGGGATCTAAAACACGAGAAACTAGGTTTATTTAGAGAGAACGATACTATATGCGACATGGAATATAGTGGATGAGACCAACGAGATGTGGAATAAAATGTGTGAGTGCATTAAAAAAGATGTCAAAAGAGGTATCGGGATTGCAAAGGCGAGAGGCATGTAGGTAAAGGAACGTGGTGCTGGAATGAGGAAGTCTAAAAAGTAGTCCGACGGAAACAAGAAGCTTAACTTGGCAAAACTCTTCGTTTGGATGGGTGGTTTCCACCTTTGATTTTTTAATTTTTGATTTTTCTCTCTCATTTGTTCCACAATATTTTTGTCTATGTCTCTCTTACTTTTTACTTTTATCATTACCAAAACCCAAAAATCAAATGAAAAAACAACCCATCCAAATGCAACGTAAAAATCTTAACGATTTAGAGCAATACAAAGTTGCTACTAAGAAGTAAATGTGTAAAGCATTTGATGACTTTTATAATAAATTAGATACTAAAGAGGAGACAACGAAGTGCGGTCTTGTGGTAAGCCACCTCTTCAGTTTTCAATACGTCACGGGTTCGAGTCACGGTGGGCGTAAGTGGGGAACCACTAACAATCTTTTTTTAAAAAAGAAAGGAAAAAAAAAAACTAAAGAGGACAAAAAGGCTATGTACAAAGTTAAAAAATCAAGTGATAAGAAAACCAAGGATTTCAACGAGGTAAAATGCGTTAAGGATGAACACTCGCGCGTTTTAGTTAAGGATGAAGATTAGAAGATATACGGCGAACATAATGAGAGAAACTACTAAATAAGCAACATGTAGGAAAGTGGTGAACGTCGACTTAGGTAAGACATACGATAGACTTTTAGGGAGGTAATTTGGTCTATTCTTGAAGAAAAAGGGGTTAAAGTGAGATATATTGAGGTTATTAAAGATATGTACGATGGGGCATCAATGTTAGTTAAAACCACGAAAAGAGAGACATGCTAGTTACCAATCAAGCCATTTCTTTTTGCCTTTGTAATAGATGGATTAACTAGATATTTATAAGATGACATACCTTGATGGCATTTTCCTTATCAATGAAACAAAAAAACGAGGTTAATGGTAAGTTAGAAAAATGGAGAGAGTCTTTGAAAGTCAAAGGGTTTTAATAAGTAGGAGTAAAACAAAGTATATGACTTGCAACTATAGTGGCAAGATGAATATTAGTTAAGCGAAAATTAAGTTAGATGGAGAAGAAATACCTCAAAAGAAAATATTTCGATTCCTAGGATCAATCATTAATCAAGATTTAGAGATTAGAGAGGATGTCAATTACAAAATAAAATTGGGTTTAATGAAATGTAAGAGTGTTATGTGATCGAAAGTAAAGCTAACGGAACTGAGCACGCTAATAAGAAGGAACATGCTAACACCATAAGTGTGGCGGAAATGCTAAGGCTTAAATGGATGTGCGATAAAACTAGAAAAAATATGATTAATAATGAACAAATACGAAAAACCGTAAACGTAGCTCCTATAGTATAGAAAGTGAGAGAATTCGTAAGATGGTTTGGTCATATACAATGTATGCCCCCTAATGCCGTAGTTAGGAAATGATGGTATTAGTTTTAATCAAGCTCGGGTAGGGGTAGACCAAAGTTAACATGGATACCGGCAATACGAAAAGATATAAAAGACTGTGATCTATATTGTAACTTGACATTGGATCGCGTGAAATGCGAAAATTGATTCATGTAAGCGATCCCAAGCGATTGAGTTTAGGATTATTTTTTTGTTGTACCCATTCACTATCCTTCGTGATATGTCACATGAGAAAATATCAACCCTTTTTGATGCATTTTCCCTTAAATTCGTATTTGATTCAGCATTTGCAAAACACATAACCTATTTTATATTTTATAGGCGTTGGTTAGGAAATTGGTGACAGCATCTAACGGTGTTCATTGTTGATGTTGGAAAATTGATTAGCTTGATGATAGTGAATTGTTAATTCATGTCATCATTTTGGCAATAACTTCTGCAGTTTCCTTTGAGAAAGTCTCACTGCTGGGTTTTGTCATATATTACAGGTTCCCTTGGATGTTCAATGACATGGTTCATCTTCTGATTAAGTTCAATAAGATGTTAAACATCATTTCCATTTAGTATATTTCTCTCATAAAATGTCTTTTGGTTAAAAATTAAAATTTAGGATATAGTACATTTTGTTGGTTGCATATGATTATGAAGTTAGATTTGTTCGATTTTTTGTCCAGTTAGAACAGCTGCCTCTTCCCCTTGTCATCCTTCTTAAAATGTACCTTGCAATATCTTAAGCTTTCTGAAACATTACTCTGTGAGAACACATTCACTTTACCATGAGAACATGCTCCTAGTGCAAGTACTTTACGCTTCTTAAGTTTCAGGTTAACAAGTGTAATGT
>JAOTQG010113514.1:0-11592 GCA_025631175.1 Iris virginica
AGATGGGCGAGGAAGCCGGTGGCTCGCTGCTTCGTAGTTGGGTCGCCGGTAACGAGATCCACGAAGAATTTCAGATTGTCTTTATATCAAAAGGCTATAAGACCGTTTTGGCCCCTCCAAATTTACAGAAAAATTATGAAATACCGAATTTGGTACAGAAATTTGATCTAGGGGGCAGACTGGGTTAAGTATTTTAACTGGGGGGCGGATTGGGTCAAGTATTGGACTGGGGGACGGACTGGGTTATGAGGGATACCTTGGGGGCGGAGAAAATTTTTTCCCCGAAAAAAGAGCAGCTTCACATCAATTGCTTTATTTTATATATTTTTTTTAATTTTTGAAATCATTTTGCCTTTAAAAAATATATATTTCAATTAAAAAAATATATACATGTGTCCACGAATAAAAATATATCTAATTTAAGTATAATTAAAAGCTTGTCATTAAAAGTATAATTGGCAAAACCAAATTTAGTTACTTCACTAGAAAAAATATATTTTAGGATTAAATTTGACGAAGTATAAAAAATGTCAAACATTAAAAAGAATACATTTTTATATACTTATTTAATGTCAAGAACTTGATTATTAAAAATATACTTAATTAAGTTTCCTTTAGTTTAAAAATAATGATTAAAAAATAAAGATAACATAAATAATACTTTACTTGAATTTTTTGTTTAATACTCTCAAGCATCTTGGTTCCCCTGTTTTTATAACACACACACACACACACACACAGTCCTCCTCCTAATGCAATTCTCATACAAATCAAAAACTTATCAATCGGTCGAGATAAAAAATTGGGTAAGCCACAGAAGCCCTAAATCCTTTCCTTTTATTCTATCTATACCAATTAGATCGTTGATACTCGCTGCGATCGTTTGTGAAACACTTTCTTCCGTTTAGTGTGTTTCAGAGGTAATTTTTTTCCCATTCTTTTTGGGGTTTTTTCAGTTTTTCTTAATTTTTAAACGAGAGTCAACAATTTGATCAAGATTTTCTCAGAGCTGGTCCCTCTCTCAATCCGTGTATGTGTATTTGTTTTTGCTTTTTATGTGTGTGTGTGATTGTCTCGTTTTCTTTTATACAAGTTTATTTCTGTGAGTTTATTGCTCTTGAGTAACTGCGTGTTCTCTGTTTTTAGCTTTAAAATCTTGATTTTTTTCAATCAATGAGGTTTTTTGTTGCTTTTGTTTGTGTTTCTCTACCTGTTTGTACATATGGGTTTTTGGGTGTATCATGTTACATAGATTTTTTCTTTTCCTTATGCTGTCACTTATATTTTCTGCTTATGATGATGATTGTCCTTTTTAAGAATTTGATACCGTTATCAGATATGAGGTGAGTGTCAAATTTTCCTTTTTGTGTTTTATTGAATAATTGAGTGTATATACCACAAACTTTTGGTTATTTGTTGGTTATATTGTTGATTCCGTAGTTGGTTTCTTTTCATAATGTTTAATGTAGGATGCAGGTTGGAGTTTATAGGAGTAGGTAGTGATATTCATGATGGGGAATAGAGGCCAAAAAAGGGCAGAAGCAGTTGACGGATTGCCTGAAGAAAAAAGATCATGTAGACCAGAATCGTCAAGTTCATCAGTTCAAACCCCGTCTACAGACACGACAAATTTAAACCATGACCGCGACATGGAAACAGCTTCTTCTGCTTCAGGGTCAAGTCGGTCAGAGAGTGAAGCTGACAGGGATTCATTGTATGGCTCGTGCGATTCGGATGAAATGGGTGATGCAGAGCAGAGGCGGAACAGAAACACTCTTCGTGATTATCAGAGACAGCAGTCAGCTGGCAATCAAGCAAAGTTCAAGACGGTTTTATCAACTTTGAGTGGAAATGCTGGAGAGTCAGGGCAATTGGCTGCTCTCACTGAGCTATGTGAACTGTTATCTTTTTGTATGGATGGATCGTTTTCGAGTTTGATGGCAGACTCCTTGTCTCCGATTCTCATAAAACTAGCAAAGCATGAGAGCAACCCAGATATAATGCTATTAGCTATTAGGGCTTTAACTTATCTATGTGATGCTCATCCTCGGTCCTCAGCTTTTGTAGTCAGACATGATGGAGTTACTGCACTTTGTCAAAGATTGATGGCCATCGAGTACTTAGATGTAGCTGAACAAGTATGGGATACCCATTTATCGGTTACACTTTTTACCTATTAACGAATGTGAATGTTTGTTATACTGAAGACTGTACAGCAAATGCTTTTGCTTAACTGAGTATCTTTTCCTTTGTTTTATTTTAGTGTTTGCAAGCGTTAGAGAAAATCTCGCGTGAACAACCACTTGCTTGCTTACAGTCTGGTGCAATAATGGCTGTTCTAACTTATATTGATTTCTTCTCAACGAGTCTGCAGGTAAGATATTACCAGTACTTGTCTCTAAACTCAAATCATTTTTCAATTTACATTGCTTTTTAATGACTCATAATTGTTCATTTATTTATTCTTGTTTTAGAGGGTTTCACTTGCCACCGTGGTAAACATTTGCAAGAAACTTCCTTCGGAATGTCCTTCACCCTTTATGGAGGCTGTTCCAAAATTGTGTAATCTTCTGCAGTACGAGGACATACAGGTATGCACAGTGTATAGCTGTGTCTCATCTTTTTTCCTATCTGGATTCCATTTCCTTATGATGTAAATGGCTAGTCTTATTAATTTTACCTGTGTTCCAGCTTGTGGAAGCTGTTGCTTCTTGCTTGATAAAAATAGTGGAGCGAGTGTGCCACTCCCCAGATATGCTAGATGAACTTTCGAAACATGGGTTGATTCATCAGGCTACACATCTCATAGACTTGAACAGCCATACCACTCTTTGCCTACCTGTTTACACTGTATGCAGTTCCTTTTGTTTGTTTTTCTCTTCTGCCATCTCCTCCTCTGATTGAATGTCTTCATCTTCCAAAGATTTTCAAGGATGCTCTTATCTTTTTCTCACTTTACATTGGCAGGGCCTGATAGGTCTGCTTGTGAAGCTTGCTTCTGGTTCTATGACAGCTCTGAGAACCCTGTTTGAGCTAAATATAAGCAGTATTTTGAAGGATATCTTGTCAACTTACAACCTCCCACACGGAATGCCTTCTTCTCCCACGGTTGATGGGCACTCTAATCAGGTAAACTCACTTTTCCTTAAAAAAGTTTTCTGCTTAGCCTTTACTTCTTCCGAACTACAGTTGCTACTTACTAGTTCTTCTAGATGCACTAATTTTCAAATCTGTTATATTTTCTCATGTATGTAATTATGTGCTGCACTCACATTTTGACTCATTTAGACATTTGATACACAGTACAGAAATTAATGGCCAGGGCGGAATTTTTAGTAGTAGCTTTAATTACTGGATGTAGATCATAGCTTAAATTTATCTTACTGCTGGTCTAGTGAAAAGTTTATTGAAATCAAAGGTCTTGATAATTAGTGGATAGAGAAAAACATCAGCAAAATTATGTCATGAAGTATATGGAATAATTCCTTAAATTCCTTTAAATGTTGGCTTGCTGACTTTCTCATCATGTGAGATAGTCAAAGATTAGTTGCAGAAACTTCAAATGCTTATTGGTGCAGTTGAAGTGGGCAAAGGCATGGAATGTATTCACTAGTCATCGTTGACTTGTTGGCAAGAGTATCTGAGTTGTGTACCGTACTGATGTTTTGGGTTCATTTTTGATATTTGATATTATATACTGTCGTGTGGTGGTCTGAGTTCTTATTTTAACTTTGTGCAAAATTTACTGGTACATGACTGGTCAAAACAATTGAGCTTCTCCTCAGGCAAATGAAGTTTTGAAGTTGATGAATGAGCTTCTACCTGTTATAGCCAGAAATCAAGATGCTCAATTGGCCTTGGCGAAGGAAGCTTTTCTGGCTGACCGTCCTGATCTTCTGCAAAAATTTGGGATGGATTTACTGCCTGTATTAATCCAGGTTAGTCATTTGGTAATAGTTTTTAACTGATCATGTTTTGTATGACCAATTCTATAATAGCTGTTATTTATTTTCATTTTTCCCTTTCTTTCTTTAAACAGGTTGTTAGTTCTGGTGGAGATTTGGATAATTGTTATGGCTGCCTCACTGTTATCAACAAGTTGATTTATTTTAGCAAATCCAACATGCTTCTTGAATTGCTTAAGAGCGCCAATATTTCGAGGTAAACTTTAACTTTGAGCTGGACACTTATTTTAGGAAACATTGAACATTCTCAAAATGATTCTCACAGTAGTTGGTCGTGGCAGTTTTTTGGCTGGAATATTCAGTCGAAAAGATCACCATGTGCTGATGATAGCCCTTCAGATTGTAGACAATATCCTGCAAAAGCACGCTGATGTTTTCGTCGGACCCTTTGTAAAGGAAGGAGTGTTTTTTGCTATTGATGCACTTCTAGTTCCAGAAAAGGGTTCACATTTTATGTTTTCAATGTTCAATGGCATTCAGTTATCGAATGATACAAGTAACAGATCTGCTGCCAGAGATGTCCGACGATGCTTATGCTATTCATTTGAGACTGACCCGTCTCCATCAACATCAGAATCAGTGAGCTGCAGGCTGGAAGTAGATTCTGTTCAAAATCTTGCAAAGCATATTAATACCAGTTACTTTGCGACAACGCCATTGCACACCGAGAATGGATTAACTGATCTTCTTCAAAAGCTTAAAGCTTCATCTTCTGCTTTGGCAGATTTGGTAAAGATGTCAAAGTCTGATGTTTCTTGTATGACAAATGAAGAAGAATTCTACTGTGCATTGCATCAAATTATGTTGCTGCTTAATGGAAGTGATCCCATTTCTACTTTTGAATTTGTTGAGAGTGGAGTTGTGAAATCAATAGTTAATTTTCTATTCGACGATCAATCTTTAGGAGGGAAGTCTAACATTACTGGTGTAGTCAGTCAGCCTCACATCTCAGAGAAAAGGCTTGAAGTGTTTGCGAGGTTGTTTTGGACGCCTTCAGATCTACCATTGAACAGATTTTCTCTGTCAGAGTTGATTTCAAAGCTACATAATGCATTGTCCTCTGTGGAAAATTTCCCTGTTATATTGAACCCTGCGTCCAAGCAAAGAAACTCGTATGCTACTGTTCCTCATAAGCGTTGCACGTCATATCAATGTTTGAAGGTGCAGTTTGTGAGGGGAGAGGGCGAGAAATATCTAAGTGATTACTCTGAAGATGTAGTGACTGTTGACCCTTTTTCATCTTTTAATGAGATTGAAGGATTCTTGTTACCTAAAGTGGGCGTGAAAGGAAGTAAACAAGTCAAGCCTGTCAAGAGGGCTTTGGATGGACGTGGTTCTTGTTTGCCACCAGATTCAAGTCTTTCTGAATACAAAAATCTGGATCTTATGGAATCTGATGGCTTGTTCCCTAGTGTGCATGCTGTTCAGGTTGGTTGGATTTAGTTTTTGCTAATGAATCTCTCTTTAGTTTATTTTTCTCAGGTAGACACATGTTTTTATGATTATTTCATTTTATATTTTAGTACGTATATTTCTACATATGCTTTTACCACTTGTTAAGTTTCAGTCTGCCATTTTGCAGGATGAAAAGCCTAACTTGTCACAATTGGTACCGGGGGAAGCATCCAGTTTAGGGCAGAGTACTACTGAATTAACAAGCTTGAGTGAAAATCATGCTGTAAGTTGACCTCCTTTTGTTAGGTGTCTATAGACTATAGTTGGTTTTATCAACTTAACTCCACCTTTATCCCAATTATTCGGGTCAACCACATGGTTCTCTTTTCACCATTTTATTCGATCTATAGTATGTAATATAGCTGAATAATTCATTCATCAGACCACTTCCTTATACAAATTTTCAGATTCCAATGTGAAATTTACATATTAAAGCTCTTTCTTCCTTTCCTCCTGACTCTCTCTCTCTCTATCAGAAAACTTTAGGCTCCTGATTTAGAAGCTAAGAAACTTGTTGATGTTAGTTGAATTAGTTGTTTAGTCAAAATGGTGTTCCCTTCATGTCTCTATGAAGATCCTGATATTCTTCTCTTAAATTTTGGTGTTTTGCTTTTAAAATGATAATCCTATAGTGACCTGTTTGTCTTATTTCAGATCCTTATGGAGCAAGAACAAAATACTGCTTCACAAGAGGATGGTAGCATGAGCACAGAGTGTCCTGAATCATGTAGCTATGAAGATTCTTCACCAAAATTGCTGTTTTATCTAGAAGATGAGCTGCTGGATGAGGCATTGACTGTATATCAAGCTGTTTTTCAACTAAAAAGCAAAGCAGAAAATGACATGATTACTGCAACAACATTTTGGAGTCAAGTTTACAGAGTTACATATAGGAGAGCAAGTAAAGAGAAGGAAACTAATACTCAACATCGTGACAATCAGATTTCTTGCTCGCCTGCCTTGGAGAAAGCCAGGTCATCTAGTCAGTACACCCCACTTTTCTCTTGCATACCTGTTTCTAAACTTGCCTCTGTGGTGGAAAAGTCTAGTTCGACATATGATATATTGTTTCTGCTTAGAGTATTGGAGGGACTGAACAGATACAGGTTTCATCTCACATCTCGTGAAAGAATATGTGCTTTTGCTGAAGGCAGAATTGATAGCATGGATAACGTTACGGTAGCAATTGATGCTCTACAGAACGAGTTTGTAAATTGTAGACTATCGGAGAAACTAGAACAGCAAATGCGGGATGCTTTGGCTGTTTGTACTGGGGGCTTGCTTCCTTGGTGTATTCAGCTAATGACTTCATGCCCGTTTTTATTTAGTTTCGAGGGAAGATGCAAGTACTTTAGGTTGGCAGCATTTGGTAAGCGGCAGGTTCAACCTCAGCTATCATCTAGTAGTCATTCAGGAAGTGCAAGTAGCAGGCACCAGAACAATGCAACTTCACCTCGCAAAAAGTTTCTAGTTTACAGGCATCAGATTCTAGACTCTGCTGCCAAAATGATGGATCTCCATGCCCGCCAAAAAGTGGTCCTTGAGGTGGAATATGATGAAGAAGTTGGTACTGGTCTTGGCCCTACATTGGAATTCTATACATTGGTCAGCTATGAGTTTCAAAGGCCTGGTCTGGGTATGTGGAGAGGAGATCATATGCCATTTGCTTCTATGGAGGGGGTAGAAACTGAGGGTTCTGGAATTGTGGGGCCTGCTTTTGGACTTTTTCCTCGACCGTGGTCTTCTACAATGAGTGTGTCAAGTGGCATTGAATTTTCGGAAGTGTTGAAGAAGTTTGTGCTTTTGGGACAAGTTGTGGCAAAGGCTCTTCAAGATGGAAGGGTTTTGGATATACCCTTCTCAAAAGCTTTCTATAAGCTTATTCTTGGACAGGTGTGGTCACTATCCTCAGTGATGTAATATCAATTTTCTACGACATTACCTTATTATGATTTATATCCCTGTGCAGGACCTCATGTTGTATGACATCCAGTCATTTGATACTGAACTTGGTAGAGCCCTTATAGAACTTCAGGCTCTTGCTCAACGGAAAAAGTATTTAGAATCTTCCGGAAAGAAGTCAAAGCATCAACATAAATCATGTCTCCTTAATACCAGTATTGAAGATCTTTTCCTGGATTTTACTCTCCCTGGGTATCCTGACTATGTTCTTATTTCTGAAGCCGGTGTGGAGATGGTCAGACATTCATCTTCATGGCCACCTATGTTATCCCAAAATATTTTGTACTTGATCGTGAAATAAGTTATCTAACTGGAATTTTATTTTCTAGGTAAATGAAATGAATTTGGAAGACTATGTTGCGCTCGTTGTTGATGCCACTGTGAATTCTGGTATTCTGAGACAGGTGGATGCTTTTAGATCAGGTTTTAATCAGGTTTGTGCAATTTTTTCTTTTTACCTAGAATATTTGAAGGTCTTACTGCACCAAATTCAAAGAGTGAACCTTGGGGTTCGGTAAAGTTGCTCCATTATGAGTTGTAATAGAGGTTCAAAATGCGGACACAACCTCCCTCTTGCCGCCCAAAGCACAATTGACACCCTTCCCAGATCTTGCAATTGTGGAGTAACCCATGTTCTGTTTTACCTTACCACCTTAGGGGTTTAAAGTATTTTAGCGCACGGGGGTTTTCTCGTGGGTTGATGTGGTGCTTTGGGTTTGGACGCTTTTTTTTCTCTGTCTTGAAACCCCAATAAAGCACATTGTTTTTCTATTTCAGGTTTTCCCGATCAGTCACCTTCAGATTTTCGCTGAAGAAGAATTAGAGCGTTTGCTATGTGGGGAGCGTGAAATTTGGAATGTATGTATATTGTTCATTTAATGCATCAAATCCTGATTGACACTTGAAAATAGTATTTAGTGAGATGTGCTGTCCTTGTATTTTCCGCAGTCAAGTGAGCTTTCAGATCATGTCAAGTTTGATCATGGATATACTGCCAGCAGCCCTCCCATAATAAATGTGAGAACCAGTCTAAAGACTTTTTTTTCTAAAGTAATATAAAAAAATCCATTAACCACTATGACTGATGCAAATATGACTGCAGTTATTGGAAATTATAAAAGAGCTTAACTGTGACCAGCAAAAAGCTTTTCTGCGATTTGTAACTGGTGCACCTCGGCTCCCGCCCGGCGGGCTGTCTTCGCTGAGCCCGAAACTGACAATTGTGCGCAAGGTTTGAATTTAAGAGATTTCTCTCTCTTTTTTTTTTCAATCCGGTGGCATTATTTGCACTCATCTTTGTGTTTGATGCAAAATTTGTTGGAAGGAGTTGAGTGGAATTCTCGAGTATAACATACTGCCTTGCCTTAACTAGTTTACTGTTTTTTTAGCATTGTGGCACATGGGTGGATGCTGACCTTCCAAGTGTGATGACTTGCGCCAATTATCTGAAATTGCCGCCATACTCTTCAAAAGTCAACCCTCTTTCCCTCCTATTATATATACTCATGTCCAGCTTGTCCTTCTTGGTTGTCTCTTAGTCAATTCTTTGTTGAAAGGAAACAACTTATAAGTTGTATTTGCTGCTTTGCAGGAGATAATGAAGGAGAAGTTATTATATGCCATAACAGAAGGGCAAGGTTCATTCCATCTCTCCTAGATCAAAGCCTCAAGTTATTATAAATTGTGAATACGTTCAGCTTTTAGCCAGATTAGGTAGTGGCGGTGTAGATAAAATGACAGGTTGTTTCGGCTCTGCTCGTGTTGGTGGAATGAAGTACTGATTGGAATGAAAAGAAGGTATAGCTGAGCCTGCACTGACAAAGTCTAGTGGCACGTGTAAATACGTGGTAAACTTAGATAGTTGGGTCAGTTTTGGATGGGGGAAATGTGCAGGAAAAAGATGCACACTTTTTAAGGTAGATGAGCATCCCTTTCCAATATGTCATGTACAAAGTTGTGTACAGGGTTGTACAGTAATACATTACTTAGATTGGTTTTTACTTATTAATGAGCAATAGGGAGTAAAATTATACCTTTATTGTGGTTCTTGAATTAGCCATAGTATGCATTTTGGTTCAAGATTGTTGAATGATTTGGTTATCACACTTTGTTTTCTATTCGTCTGATGATTATTCCCGCGTTCAAGGAAAGAGTGCCCTGTAGGCTACAGCCATGTATATTCTTTATAGCAGTTTCATGCTGTATTGATGTATTCTGTCTTGATCGATGCGGGCGAACTTTTACTTTAGACTGGCAATGGAGGTATATGTTTGGTCATGAAATATGGACTGAACACTTAGGGTGGCTGTGGAGCTTGAGTTTGATTCGATATGAGTACTCGTTCACTTAAAAAAGAACTGCATGAAAGCGGATGTTGACTGTAGAAGCTATAACATGGTGCTGTAATTTTTATCGGAACTTTAAGAATCGCTGGAATACAAAGATTAATCATTAGGATACAAAAGTTAAATATTTATTAAAAAAAACTTAATTTTTCAAACCCATGTACGTTTGCAAAAAATTGGTGGTATTTATGTAATTAATTAAAAATTATTTCTCCTCTAATTATTTTAATTTATTTTAAATTTAAATATTTCATGATCTAAAAATTAAAAAAAAAAATCTAATTTCATATTCTTATTCTAAAATAAAATTTAATTTTAAGCAAGATTTATAAAGAATATGTTTAGAGAATTTTTTCTAACAAGGATACAAGAAATCCTAAATTAAGATATAAGAAAATTATAAGAATATTCCCTTAAATTATTCTTGTATCTTAGTTATAAATTTTTGTATATTTTTTTTGTATTATAGCATATTTGGTTATGTATATAACGATTATAATTCTCGTATTTCACTTATAATTTCTTGTATCCTAGTATATATGTTTGATTATAGAGTTGTTGATATTATTGTATCCTAATTGTAAATTTTATATCCCATATCGTATCCCAGTTATAATTTCGTGATATTAAGAAGAAAAAAGGTTTTCAAAATGACGTGGGCAGTAGTAGAGCATCATCTCAGTTAAGGGAAGAATGTATATTCCCTCCGTTTGAAAAGTTAATTAATATTATGAAATATAAAAAAAAATTTGGATTTTTGGAACATTATTAAATATGTAAGCAATAATTACTTATAAAATTACGTAATGTTATTAAGTAGATTGTTGTAAGGATTTGGTCACAGTTCATTTTAATTGATAATAAGAAGTCGACTGAATTAGTTCACTTTAATGGTCAGATATGGGATATTATGCAGTTTTACCAAATGATCATCAATTCACAGGTGTTATTGACAGAAGAAGGTTATGTATCAACCCACCCATTTTCCACAGCAAGTATTCCCCCAACTGCCGCACATCATATCCTGATCAAAATGACCTGAAATTAACTCAAGAACTATCAAAACACCCGTTTACAATCTCAAGTAAATTAAGAAACACTCATCATAGACCTACAAACTCTTTAATTATTCCGAACATTCACAAATCATGAAACACCCATCACTAATATAACGATGTAAAGCTCTTTAACGAACAAAGAATTTAACCTCAAATATCAAAAGGACATAGATTAATATAATCCACATTATAAGTACTCAAAAACATCTCAAAATAAGATGAAAAGACATTATTATCCAGACATCAGAAACAAAAGTCTATAATGTCTCAACTAACCCACTATTATCAAGGGAAGAAAGGAAAGATCAAATCACCGGTGGCCTTCTGGGAGACGTAAGTCAGCCCGCATTTGCTGCAGTACTACTTGTCAAAGTGATTGGCCACTAAAGTCCCGACCCGACAACCCCACGCTCTGCATTTGGACACTCCTTCCTCAGCCTCTGCACTTTCCTAGAATCGTCCATCCTGTAAAACTGGAGAACAACGAGCTTCACCTGTGCTTGTTGTTGATCTTCTTTGGCTTGGTGTAAGTCCTCTTCTTGCATGCATAAAATTGTATTTATATACCGTCCAATGTGGAAATATAATACTTGAAATGTGGATGAATAAAACTCCAAGCATCATCCCCCAGATATTTCATCATCTCATATTTCATTACATCCACTTATTCCCAGAAACTTTCTAAGAACTTCTTTAGATGTACTAGCTAAACTATCATCAAATAGCAATTCCAATACCAAGGTAGTTGTACATGCATCAGCAGGGAAACTGCTGTCAAACATAACTTGAAGAAGCTCAACTGCCCTT
>JAOTQG010113536.1:0-11590 GCA_025631175.1 Iris virginica
ATAATAGTAAGAAAAATAAAATGAACATTTAGTTATAAAACATGAACAAAACAACATAATAGAATGAATATGGAGCATTAGGCGCTCCTTGCTAGGAGCGCATGGGCGCTCCGTATAATTTCTACTCTTCTTCTTCTTCTGTTTTCTCAGCTTTCTCCTAGTTTGTTTCTCTTCTTCTGTTTCACTTCTTCTGTTTCACTTTCTCCTTGAGGGGTAATTTCTGTCCCTTCAGGAGATTCCTCTTGTAACTCCTTCTCAACTCCTGCTTCATGTACTTCCTCAGTTTCAGAGACCTCTCTAGGCTCTCTGATCTGTATTTCAGCCTTTTTAGCTACCTTTCTTGCTGTTGGGGCTGGTATAACTGCTAATCCTTGCTGATTTCCTGTAAGCTTTGCTGAATCTTCAAGGGTTCTTCAGTTGAAGTCCTTGTTTTTGGTGTGTCTGATCTTGCCATCTTCTTCAGCCAAAAGAATGTCACAATTGTTTGTCCAAAACTTGCTAATAATCCTGACATATTTCTTCTTTGTTCTGATGCTTGTTGAAGTCCTTCACAGATGCAGCTATCAGATTTCTCAATTAACAGACTAATTGAACTTGATCTCTTCATTCATAATCATATCCCTGTCAAAGTGAGCTGTTCATCGGTGAATTTATCCTTGTTTCCCATCTTGCACATAAGGAAACTTCCAACTAAGTCACTTAACACATATACAGAAAGTGGGAAAGTTTTCCTTGTACTGTGCATTGTTAACCCATTCTCTCCAAATCTTAGTCTTCAGCTCTTTAGTCATCTTATCCATACCACCTTCATTATTCAGTCCAAAAGTTGCAGCTAGAAGTTCAGGGGTGACTTCCAAGTGATGTTGGCCAAGTGCAGGAAGGAAATGGTGGAAATCCATTATCAAATGAGCTTATTGGAAGGTAAGATGGAGAATAGGATGAACACCATGGGAGAGGCATTGGCCATAGTCAAAAAATTGTTTACTAGAGTTTATTGAAAAAGAGGTTTATTCAGATTGACTAGTAGTTAAAGCGCAATAAATAAACATCAATTAAAAATAATTTTGAAAATTAATAAAATCTAAAGAATATATCCTTACAGTAGCCGGAATCGTGTTTTCTCGACTCCCTTACCTCAAGTAAGAGATAAGTGTTTAAAAACAAAGGGTGGTTGGTCATTCTCAATTGTGGTTGACCCCTCTGAGGCGGAAAAAACGGAGGGTGGGGTGGGGTGGGGGGGAGAACGCCTTTCGCAACTATGTTATGGATCCCATTAAGCGCTGTTTGGTTCTTGAGTATGCATCTCTTTCGCAATGCTGCTTTGCTAATAACTGATTGGTTGTTATTAATGTCACCATTTTGGAGTCCATCCTCCCATTCTTTTAGCTGGAGTCATAAGATATAGCAGGTTGCGATTATCATTCATGGATGCTTACCTCTGGAATCAATGTTTATGAATGTTACAAACATTAATTGTTGACAATTTTGCTGGATTGCCGCTCTTGAATATGAAGCCATCATGCTTAGGCCTATTTGACGCACCATTTCTCTAGAATGAAGTGGTATTTCCACCTTCAAGTTTCTGTTAGTTCAACATGTTTATTCTTATGCTTTTCATTTTATTCTTCTAACTTTATCTTCGAATCTTCTTTCTTGGACTTTTTGGTGAATTGTATTGATGTTGTGGTGAAGCAAATATGAGAGCGTTTAGACACTAAAACAACTTTATTGTACTTCTCAGGGTCCTGATTTGGTTATCCATCAGTCAAAAGAATGTATGGACGGAATGGGAGAATGGTGTCAGAGCCATCATGGTGCAAGTGGTAAGCAGCATTCAGATGTTTGTTTCAAAATTTGTTTATTCGTGTACAGACAAGTGTTGCTCTAATCCGTGTCAATACACGAAGATACATGTTCATCCTATCACTTTAACTCGAAATGCACGTCATCTTCAACCTTCACATTTACCTTTTACACGCTCAATTTGATTTAGGTTTGACGGAAAGAGTGCTCCAAAGTACTATCACTGAAAAGGAAGCAGAGGAGCAGGTAACCCAAAATATATTCATGTTCTTCTCCTCTTTAAACACTTATTCCTGTGCACTGTGTATAGGTATCATTGTGAACCCGGATCTATATAATGAGTTTTTCTCAAATCAAGATCAAATAAGAGGACTTCTCGTAAACAATGATGGCTTATTTTCTTTTTGGGTGTTTGTCTGTATATTTGTCAGTGCACCATCACGGATGCACGGTAAGGTATAAATGGGCAACCTACAATCAGCATGAATGACTGAATTACTCATATCATCCAATGATAATACAAATTCTTGCGCGAAGATTGGGAGGGCATGCTTTCGTTAGGCATTGTCCATGCTTTTCAAAATGGGAGGGGTATGATGTCTCATCAAGCTACTTTGCCATCACATCACAACTTTGGTTTGTAACACACAGATTTTGAAGAACTTGAGCTTTAAAAGCAAGAAGCTAATTTGCCTGGGATTGTTTCAATATCGTATCCTTAAGATTGGTTGAGAGCTTTACCATGGATTCCGTGCTGTGTTATTAGCATCCTGATTAAGCAGTGTTAGGGACGACGATTCATGTTGGATACCAGGAGCAATCATGACAAAGGCCAAGTTGAGTTGGTATCTAGCATCAGCCTCTAAGCTGGAGTAGGACATGAGGGTGGTGTTCTCACGCTTGGTTTTTACGCTTTTCGTTGATCTTTTTTTTTTCATTCTTGTTCAATACCTAGGTTTTATCCCAAAGTAACATATACATAATCTACTATTTTATCATACCCCTACTATGATGTATTAATTATTTTATTCATTTCTCTTCCTTTTTCTTTACCCAATACCACTTTTCTCTCTCATCTCTCCTCCTTTTTCTCTTCCCAATACAAGTTTTCTCTCTCATATCTCCTTTCTCTCACAAGGGCATTCTTGGTATTTCTAAAATATATAACACTATCAAAAACCAACAAATTTTTCAAAAATCAAAATTTTCCAAAACCATACAGAAAAAATCAACCGTCCAAACGCCACCGAGGAGTTTCGTAATGCTTATTCGATTTTAAGTCTTAAACTTATAATAGTGTGATACCGGCTGTTTGCAGCTGTTGATCTTGAATATATTTTAGAATTTGAAAGGAAGCAAGAATGGGTTTTCTTCCTATGAAGTACATTGATACAATGATGGTTAGCATGAAGATCAGACTGTATGACATATATAAAATTGCTGTCTATAGTAGAGCAGATTGATGACCTATGGCCTGTTCATAAATCCTTAATTCTGGCCCTATGTGACTTCTTATTGAATTCTAGGAAAACATATCCTACTCATGCCTGTAAGAGAGGATGATTGGTTTAAAATTTGACTTCTCCAGCTCTCAAGTTTTTGAAATTATAGCTAATTTAAATACAGATTATGATGTAGAAATATTCTACCTGAGCTTTTCTGTTAATACTGAATTAATTTGCCTTTTGCTATTGGGTTACTTTTCGTTATCATCAGCACTCCAATGTGTTCTGCATCGCTGCAGGTTTCAGATTTTGTCAAGAAACATGTGCAAACTGGCTTTAGTCCTATGCTTGCCGGAAATTCAGTTTATGTTGATTTCCTCTTTTTGAAGGTATGGAACATTTTTTCTTTAAAATATTCTTAGGTACATTTGTGAAGCAACAATTAATTATATATTTAATAAATATTTTCGATTGTGAAATAATGCTGCATGCTACGAGAATGGAGTTTAATCAGTAATACTTCAGTGCTGATGGTTCAGAACAATAAAAAATAAATATCTTTTTGTGTTCAAAATAGAATTAGAAATCATATGAATAATCTGATCAATGTTCCTATTCAATTGAACGTACTTAGGCAGTCAGCTGCTAGAATTGTGGTTTTTCTTTTCTTTCACTTCAGTAGATCATATGAGCCTCTTTATCCTTTCTATTACCTATATCCAGTAACAAGGCTAACTTGCTTCAACAGGTGGGCATGGTAGCTTTCCCCGATATCTATATACTCGTATAATCCCGTGCCCAAGGACACGACATAGTATTCGAAATTTATGTATTTTTAATCTATTTTAGGTATTTTTTCATTTTTATTTTTTAATTCAATATTTTTTAAGTACAATCAGATTTTATAATTAAATGTGTGAGTTGTGCTCCAAGAATTATCTCAACCAAGAATTGTGCTCCAATAATTATCTCAACCAAGAATCATCTCAAATCGAGTTTAAACTATAATCAGATTTTTTCATTTTAAATATGAGATAATTCAGGAATTGTGCTCCAAGAATTATCTCAACCAAGGACAAAATATTGATTGTTAGAATAATTAAATGTAAATTAAAGAATTAAATTTATAAAATTTAAAAAAAAATCATTTTCAATTTTATGAACCCCTTTCCTCCGTTATCGATTGAAAAATTAGAGATGATTAATGAACCTCGTTGCATATTCTCAAGATTTCCCAAGCCATTCACCCACCTCCTTTGGAAATTCCAAGGTGAATCCTCTTAATGATGAAACCGTACGTCAAATCGTAATAAATATTCACGTGAGCCTTGAAAGTACTATGAGAGCGACCTTACTTTTTCCCCTCCTGGTCTCTGTTGTTGTAGTACTTGCTGCGATTCACTTCCTCCCTTTTCGGCCGTGGCTGAGTTTGTCTAATTACTTTTCATCGACACGGTTCCCCAAAATTATACCGAGCTAACAT
This sequence comes from Iris virginica, assembly GCA_025631175.1. Lineage (NCBI taxonomy): Eukaryota > Viridiplantae > Streptophyta > Magnoliopsida > Asparagales > Iridaceae > Iris > Iris virginica. The sequence goes on from JAOTQG010113536.1 coordinate 4,732, forward strand.
AAAAGATATATATATATATATGAAATGTCCCCTTTTTTGTGTGTATCTGATACACTATTACAATATTAATGTCCTAATGATATGAATGATCTAAGGAACAATAATAGCGATTAAGTTAAACGAAAGAGTAATTGCAGCGGAAGATTATGGGTTAGCTTAATAAAAAGAAATGACAGTAATATGAACAAGTAATAGCACAGTTCAACAACTAACTAAAGAGAGAGAGGGAGAGAGAGATTGGACACGATGATTTTTTAAGTGGTTCCCAGTAAATACCGGTACATCTCCCCCCTATTGTTCTTCACACGAACACACATAGCTTTTTTATTCCTTATCTCTTTTACACCAATTGGGAACTGAACCCAATTCCAGACACAATGGTCAATTTGTGCAAGCACAATGGTCAACTCCACTTGTGCAGGCACAAAGGTCAACACCTCTCGTGCAACAAAACCACCATAGTTTCGAATCACCATTCGACCTCAATCTCGACTGTGATTAATTCTACCTAACAACTTCATCGCCTTGACCTCAATCTCAACCATACCCTTATCCAAAAGAATAAAAAAATGCTCTAGATATAAGTCTTTGTTTGCTTCTTTGATGTACTTCTGATTAAGCTTATAGAAGCTATTTTACAATACCGTTTGAAGATATACACTTTTCTTGTTTCTAAATTTTGAGTTTTGATCTCCACAATGGCTGGTATTTATAGGCTTCGGAAGTGCTAGCCATCGGGGAGTCAAAGATTCCTGATTTTTCTTTTGATTGCTTTTGAATGCTTGTCTCATTTGATTGGTACAAGTGGCATTCCTTTTTGATCGTGGACCAATGAAATAATAACGTTTAGATTTTGACCGGATCTACGTTGCATTTCTTTGAATTTCCTTGCAACGTCTTTGTGTGAATCCGTAGGAGCATTGTTCATGGTACTGATCATGCCCTTGGGTTGGCTTGGCTCTGAGAATCACTTTTGGATGCTGCAGGACTGCAGCTTCGTTGTATGGTTGAGGATACCCTTGATGTATCCTTTGATGAAGTGCTTTAAACCATGTGTAACACCTTTTAGTTTTGGATTGATTTCCTCTGAGATCTCATGAGCGGTGAATAATAGGTTAGCGGTAGGGTCAGCATCCTCGTGTCTTCATAATTCTGGTGGAGAATATGGAGTGATGATTGGCAAGTATATCTCTGTTTTTGTACTGCCTTGTGGGAACAATCCTAAGCATATTGCACGATCAGGGATTGTTGGATTGATTCATTTAGTTGGCGAAGACTTCTTTGGTCAGGTCTTGTTGTCTTGAATGAGCATGAAGATGATCTTTGATCTTGATGAATATAGGACTTGATCATTGCAGAAGCTATACTCAATTGACATGGATGAACCGACAGTTGAAATAGTTCTTAGCCTTGTGAATTCCTTTTAAAGGAATGTGCATTCCATGGTGAATCAATCCTTAGCTTGATAGATCCGCTTTTTTCAATATATGCAGTGTTGCCTTCTTGAATGCTGATTGGATCTCCTTAGTTGATCTGTTTTGTAATTAATACATCTATCTTCAAGTGTCTGTTCAATTGCAGTTGGTTAGCGGTTTGTTGCGAGGAGCTAACCAATCTGCACATCTTCGTGGAGATCTTTAAATACGGCAAATTCTCCGTAATTGATATGTTTATGATAAAAAAATCTTGTTTGCAGTAGGTTAGCGGTTTGTTCCCACAAACTAACCATTATGTAGATCTTCATGGAGATTTTGATAGCTTGTATCAATTCACTTGTAGTCTTCATGGTTGCCTTGATTCCTTCTTTGAGTCTTCAAGCTTTGGTTGTGAATGATATAATTGACAGGTCCATATTGTTGATTAAATGTTAATTGTGGAATGATTGACAATTAACTCTTGAACTTAAAAGTGTGGATCATGGATTGTCTTAATTAATCATGATTAACTAAGGGTAAATGATTTGAAACTAAGGGCTAATGATTTGACTTATTACTAAAACATCTGAACTCTAATATATATATATATATATATATACGCGGAGTGAATCAAATGAGAACTAGACATAAAGTAAGAACTAGGAACCATTGAGGGTCTGTAGATCAATACCAAATTAACAAACTAGATAAGTGTGAAGAAAGAATAAAGCAAGTGTAGGAAAGTGAGGAGAATGGAATCAAAACCAGCCACAACTGTTGCAGCAGTAATAATACCTTTAAACTATTTTTAATTTTCAATGCAAATATCTCGTGATCTACAACTCGAAAATAAAATTTAATTGTGAATTCTTATCCATGATGGATATTTAAGGCAATTTTTTTTTGCGTTGAATTTTTAGTACACTCCATTGAATTTTTTGTACACTGCATTGAATTTTTAGTACACTGATGTTGAATTGCGCATTTCTGTTGAATCTTAGTGTTTTATGTTCAATATCAGTATATTTTATCTTAATTATATGTTTTTATTGAATCTTTATATAGTTTTTATTGAATCTAAGTAATTTTTTGTGCTGAATTTTAGTGCACAATTTTTAAATCTTCGTTTTTGTTGAATTCATAGTGCATTTTTTGTGGTTAAAGGAAAGAGAAAAGAGGAATCTTTAGTACAATGGCCTTGAATCTTTTGTATAATGTTGTTGAATCACGCATTCATGGTGAATCTTAGTGATTGTTGAATCTAGTAATTGTACGTTTTTGTTGAATCTCATGTATTTTAATTTTTTGTATTGAATCTTTAGTGCACAGTTGTATATATATATATATATATATATATATTGTTGAATTCCACTGCATTTGTACGTTAATTCTATAGTGTACAGTTGTTGAATCTTTAGTGCACAATGATTAGCATAACAACTATCCATTTACAGATCAACTATGAAATTATCTAATGGGCTAAAAATCAACTATAGACAAAAAAAAATGTACTCATTGAATCAAATACATTGTACAAAATTTTACAGAACAATTGTGAACAACTTACATGCAATAAAGGGGGAAGTTCAACTATAAATCTAAATAAAAGAGATTCAACGGCAATGTACTAAAAGATTCAACGCAAAAAAATTGCTCATAATATATATCATGAATCTTGTTTGAAAGAGAATTCAATTTCGAACAAGAATCCTTAGTTAATATTTATTTTCAAGTTGTAGATCATGAAATATTTATATTTGAAGTTAAAAAAGAACAAAGTGGTTAGGAGTGACTTTCGGGCAGTTTTGATTTCATGCTTCTTATTTTTCCTACACTTGCTTATTCTCTTATATGTATTGTTAATTTGTTTTAGATCTAAGGCCCTCAATTGTTCCTAATTCCTATTTTATTTATATTTGTAGTGGAACCTCCCCTTATATATATATATATATATATATATATATATATATATATACTAGTAGGAGTGTGTTGATGAGAAGTACAAATAAAATGAGAACCATAGAAACCTCTACAACTGTAGATCGTATTTATTGGATGACTAAGATTAGATCGAAGAAAAACAACGGATGACAATTATGTAATAAAGTATAAGTACAAGATCAATTATATAACTACCTTATTTTTTTCTCTCCTCTAAAAAACGTGTTATTTAAAATGAAATATCTCATAATCTAAAATTCGAATTAGAATTTAATTTCAGATTCTTGTTCAAAATTAAATTATTCTTTAAATAAGATCAATGAATAATATATTTAGTTTTTTTTAATCTTTAGTTAATATTATCTTGTATCCAAGAAATCATAACTAGGATATGAAAAATCATAACTATACAAAACTCATATTTAGGATACAAGAATATCAATTTATATAGAAAAATAGGTAGGATCCAAGAAAATATAACTAGGATTCAAAAATATCAATATTTATGAAGTAATAGGTAAGATTCAAGAACACATAACTAGGAAAAAGAAAACATAACTATGATACAAGAATATCAATTTCTACAGAAAAATAGGTAGCATTCAAAAACACATAACTAGGATCCAAGAAATCATAATGAGGAATGTCGAAGTGCACACTGCTAGTTAAGATATTCTTGGATCCTAGTTATAATTTAAGGGTTCTCGAAATATATTCTTCATTGATATTGTTTGAAAGGAAATTTAATTTTGAACAAGAATGTGGAATTAGATTTTAATTTTGAGTTTTTGATCACAAGATATTTGAATTTCAAATAAATTTAGAGGAGAGAGAATTTTCAGTTATTACAAAAAATGCCACCAATTTTTGGTTCTCATCAATTTATTATGGAACGTTCCTGAATCTTGATCAAACCACCAAAAATGGTTCCTAGGTTCCTATTTATTTATGTTCTTACTTCTTAGTGGAACAGGTTCGATAACGCACATGTTATATATATATATATATATATATATTTATACGGTTATTTTTTGGTTAATTCCCCCAATTCAGTTGGGTCGCAGAGCATTCTAAAGTGACCTATTGGGAAGGTTCATCATGTATGTGGCCAGGCTCTATTAATTTATTCATTTGACCCAACTTGGATTTGTTTTTAAAGGAAATACAAAATCGTCATTGCTTTTGGTTTTGGTAGATGAAAATGGTGTCACTAATGTTCAAATGGTCAGGATTGCAGAAGCAGATATGTATAGTCGCGATATGTTTCATTTATGTGTTTTGGAAGCTAACTGTTGATGCTGGAGTCTATAGTTCTTTGCTTCTACGTTCAAGACCAAAGCACAAAATTTTTATTACAGACCATGTCTTTCACCTTGTTCTGGAGCATCCCTTTTCATCAGACATCCATCGACCTTCTTCAGTTCCAAGTCTGATGGCTCCTTATAGCTGCCGCTTACCAATGTTTTGGTCCTTTAGGATTTATTCACATTTTTATACTGGAGTCGAAAGCTTGTGTGCTGCGATTTTGTTATTGTAATTTTACTCAATACCATCTCACGTGTCTTGTTTACAAATGAACATGTTTTTGTGGCAGAAATACATGCCCGATTTGGCTAGTCTTTTCATTCACGTAGTAGTTGATGTCAGCAGTATCAAAGCTTTAAGCATACGGTGGTTTCCGAGAGGTAACAGTTTATTCTCAAGTTGTTTTAATGGTACTCTGCTTGAAATGTTTCCCGTATTTGTTTGCATATTCAATATATTGTTGTTTGTTAACATGTTATTGATTCTTTTCACCCATTCTCTTAAACCTCTATCTTATAAATTATCAGCATATGTTTCCAACTCCAAGAATTTTCTTATCAAGCTGTTTAATCAGCACAAGCCTGTCCTAATCTCAAGTACTTGGGTTGGACTGCTGTTATCAAATTTCACCAGCTAAAACCGTTACCTTGCATTTCTCCATTTTACTGGATTTATGTTATTTGTACTTCCAAATCGTTGCTTTTCCAATGAAATTGCCTTTTTCCTCGTAGACAGCAAGAAGGCTCCTAAAAAAGAGAAAAAACATAGAGCCATGGATGATATCAGAGAAAGCATTGCTGAGCTCAAATACTACAAGGAAACCATATTCAAACCATCAAAGTCTAGGAGGTGACCGCAAAAACTGGGCTACCATTTCTAGAGAATTGTCGATCTATGTTTCATTACCCTCTGCTGCTGTCAAAGATGACTTATGATTTTCACATGGAACCAATGCCAATTAGATTGATCAGTCTTATGTTATTACCAACTTAATTACACAACTGAAGCTCAGATTTTGTGTGTTGATGTTTCTGACTTTGGTACTTGTGACAAATTCAATAATGTTGGTGTATGAGAAAGTGGTTTCCCTTTGAGCACTTCCATATTTGAAGTTATACTTGGTGTGTGCACCCAGGCTTGCATCTGCGGTCTGCAGAATTAGCTTCAGGCATGTTCCAACATCTCCTGGTTCTTACAGATTGAGTGTGAATTCAGAGGATGCGTACAATGGGGGTGCCAGGCCTTCAGAATTCGGAGTCCCTTTAGATGTGAAGGGTTTTTCTGATAATAGGAGTTGAAAATGTCTGATTAGTTGGCATCTTTGACCAACTTTATATCTTATGGGACATCGTGAAAAACAGGTCTCGACTAACTTGAGTTAGAAATGCTAGATTACTGTAAGAGGATAGGGGGCATGCAGCATACTTGATTGAAATTGAGATGGGCACACATATTCTCCTTGCTTGCTGTAGGTTTGCAGATTATGTCAAGAAACATCTGCCTATGCTAGGTGGAATTTCGGTTTATGTTGGTTTCCTGTTTCTGAAGGTATGGAATTTCAGTTATGTTGGTTTCTTGTTTCTGAAGGGAGCGTTCATATATCCTAATATCTGCAAGATGTTTTTAATCCTTCAAAAATACTTGCTTTTTAAAAAACATGAACATCCTAACTACTCTCCCTCCATCACGACAAACAGGACATTAAGGGACGGCGGGAGTAGCATTTATCTAATTGATTTCCTTCGACAATCAATTTTCAAGATTTTTGGTGGATTGTACTCCCATGAATTGGTGGATTTGATGTCTGAGATCATCACGGTGTCATTTTATGCATGATAGGTCTCGATCGTGAAATCCACCTACTCCAGGGGTTCTGGATCCATTTGAAATTTCTGATAGGTTTCTTATGCACAAGAAAAGATGGAACCAACATTATTCGAATCACATAGCTTGCCAGATCACAAATATCCGTTACAAGTGAGCATCTGGATCAAAGTTGAAATATGTAATGGTATCAAGATTGATATTCATCAACCCTGAAGGGCTCGTAGGCAGCCGAAAAGTGGCAAAGTCCAGGTCTCCCAATCCCATGCTTCTGGCCTTTTTAACCCCTGCATGATCGAGCATCTGGATCAAAGTTGAAATATGTAATGGTATCAAGATTGATATTCATCAACCCTGAAGGGCTCGTAGGCAGC
>JAOTQG010113547.1:0-11588 GCA_025631175.1 Iris virginica
GGAACCTAATCAAGGTCCACTCCTCTTTTGGAGTCTCGGGAGAGATAAACGAAAGCAATCCCGATCTAGTGATAATGTTCTTTTTTTTCTAAAAGTATATATTCTCCTTGTAAATATCAAACAATTTTCAAACATGCAGTTATTCATGTACTTTGAAATGAGTGTTATTTTACTGGCCCTTTAAGCCATAAATTCAGCAGTTATAACATTTCTTCTCTTAATACATTGTCATAGTATTAGCCACTTGACTGTTGGGTGGATGATAATTAATCTGATTTTAGTAAAGAGGTTTTTCATGCTGATGTTACATTCATCTTCCGACTGCACTTAAGGCTTAAGCTGTTCAATCATAGGAACAGTTACAGATCCCGGGGGCTCATCTTGCACCCATTTCTATTATGAAAATTCTTATTTGATGACATCAATGAAATGAGCTTATTAGGTTCAGATTATAGTGGTTTAACCTGGACTCTTGCTCATTTTGTAGATTACTCGACTTCAACAGGAGCATGACAAGAAGGAATTGACACTTATATCCAACCACAGTGAAGAGCTAAAACGTGTCCGACTTCAAGGTGAAAGTGAATTGAGAGAGGTTGGTGTCATTTTGACTGTATGCCTGAAATCTCTCTTGATATACTGTATCCGATTCCAATTTGTGCTTGTACATGATCTCTAGAAAACAATAGCACTCAAGAATGAACATGAAGCTCAGTTAAGAGATTTGAGGTGTCAGCATGAGGATGAATGTCGGCATCTTGAGGAGGAGTTAACTATCCAGAAATCCAAAGTATGTAATATCTGTAGTTTTTTCAAATTAATGGCCAAATCTTTTAACTGACTAAATTGTGTATATCACAGGAAGAGAGACAGAGGGCTTTACTACAGTTGCAATGGAAAGTAATGGGTGACCATCCGCAAGAAGAGGAAGAAGTAACCTCAAAACAGGTCTGCTCTTAATCAAGATTAAAACCACATCTTTGTTCTATACGTGTGTTTGCTATCAACATTATCTTGGATCTTTTTGTTCTTTTGCTGGTTGGTGAAAATGATAAATTGGTATGCCGTGTAGACCAAGTCTAGTAGAACTGTACAAGTTTGTGACAACTGTCGCAGTTTAAATTATTATTCCCAAGTTTTTATTGAGTGATAAAATATCAACTTTTCTTGAGATGAATTTATTTATTTATTTATTTTTTCACTATATTTCCATTTTGGTAAATTTGGCATTTATCAGACTCATCCTTGCTAACAATGGAAGAGCATGCAGGTCCTACTTTTCTTATAGTTGTACCTGATGATTTGATATAGGCTGCATGATTGGCTTACTCAAGTTTGAGACTGAATCTCCTTGTTTCTGTCAAAACATTTTGTAAGATGTTAGATATCTAAATCAGGAAGTGCGCACTATGCGTATAATATAACTATGCACTGCCTACATTCAGGTTTCGTTTTCTTTTCTTTTTAATTCATGGAAAGGAACTTCTGATATGCGTTAAGATGGTCCTAGTTTCTGAAGGTTTTTGCACATACGCCATTTTACTAATATACATCCTTTACGTAACTGTGCGTCTCAACTCAAGTGGGGTACATAATCCTTTTTTGCCGTTCAACTGTGTGCTTGTAGTTGAAATAATTTCTGTGAAATTTATAACATGGGCTCTGTAACTTAGCTCTTATCTGATCCTTCCTGCAACATGGAAACACAAAATTAGGATTTAGTACATTTCAATTTGAAGGTGATGTGAGAGGTACAAAAGGTACAAGAAATGTATGATCATCGGGCCAATGGAAACGATCTTCATGGGAGTTTTAGGGTAGTTTATGAATATGAATGCAATTCATTTTATGTAATTGCAAAATATGAAGATGTCAAAGCAACCTAGAAAGTACTATAGATTTTGGATCTTGTAAAAACAATCATTTCAAAAGCTCATTTATGCCACAGAATTACTCCACTGCCTCAATGAAGAAGAGAAACTCACGTAGTGTCAGAAGAGGTCAACATACTCTTGTGAGAGCTGAAGATGAAGAGAAGGTAATATAGGAACTGGAAGACCATTTTCTTTTGGTTCAGTATATACTTAATTGGTAAACCTTTTTATTTTTAATATTCTTGTTACTGTCTGCAGGATTTGGCTTATCTGAAAGCAACAGAAACGCCCGAGTCAAAGTTTTTGAAGAAAGTGGAGAAAGTGAATACAGAAAGTGTAATGGGCATTCCAAAGCATAGTAAGAAGGTGAGGAGTTCTTTGACTGGAAAATCATGGGCTGTATGTTATAAATACTGAGGTTTATTGTAGTTGAAATATAACTAATCAATCTTGCGTCATTCAAACTAGACTGGTCCTTGTCCGACATTTCCACTTCTTTACATTGGCAGGTAACGCACCATGAGTATGAAGTTGAAACAAGTAATGGTAGAACCGTTACAAAACGCAGAAAGACAAAAAGTACAGTCATGTTTGAGGTATATATATCTCATCTGAAAGTAATCAGTGTCACTAGTACTTAGATCCACATATATGTCCTTGATTGATTTCTTAGCAGACTCCTTATGTCTTATATTATTTATGTCTTGACTTCTTGGTTTTTGCTACATAAGGATCCAAGAAAGCAGCAGACGAGACGAACTCCGAGGGCCAATACACCTAGGCAGGCTATCAAGGTAACTAAAAAGCTGAAGGTTTCTTTTCTTCTGATATTGGCACTTCAAGTTCATACATGGTCCTTGACTTCTTATCTCTTATCAAAGCTCTCCATAATTATCTGATCTTTTATTCCAAAAAGATTCTTCTTCTTTAACATGTTACCATGGAGGTTTACAGAAATTGTTTTCAATATGAGAAATAATAAGCGCTAAAAGTGGTAGCAGCTCAATCAGTTGCTTACTCACATAGTGTAAAAAGAAAAATCAAGGACAGAATTGCCTCCTTTTCAGTTATGTCAGCATAATTATTGTATGAAATCAATATATAATTCTCTTGGTTAATCCTGTGTTATACTTCAATCGTCTAGCCTTTGTATTTCCTTTAGCTTGTTTTAAGTTTGATTTGTGAATCTTGTACAGGGAATCAATAAAAGGGCTCCTCCAAAACCTTCCAACATAGGTGATCTGTTCTCTGAAGGTTCACTTAATCCCTATGCAGATGATCCTTATGCATTTGACTAGAGGTAATTAAATTTCATACTTATTTCCTATCTCATACTGATTCCATCTCATATCGCACCAGTGATCATGTCAATCTAACATGTTCTTGAATAGATTCTGCATCCACATTATTCATCTATGATTCTGACTGATGATTTGTTATTCTTTCAAGTGAAGTGAATGTTACTTTAATCTTGCATACTTGCAGCTATTGATTAATTGAGGGGATTAAAACTCCAGTTAGCCACAGCATAAGCTGCGGTTTCTTCCTAATCCCTTTTTTCTCTCGCAACATTTTAAACTAAAACTTTGCTGAAATTGTGAAGTGAAATAAAAAAACTTGGGACAAGCTGTTAGACATAAAGCCTCATTCATGTCACTCTAAACCACTGGTTGTTAATTTGGAATTAACTGAATGGCAAGAATTCTTATGATACAATTTTCATCAGTAAATAAGCATTACTATTGCCATAGATCGATTCAATTAACGAAAGTGACATTTGTTGTCCTTTAGGGATGAAGGTCGTACATTGTCCCATAATTTTTTCGTCCTCTATATTCTTTTTACCCCCACCCTTCTTCGGTGATTTTTTCTTAAATAGGTAAAAATGGTTTCACAACATTGGTTATGTGTGGGGAAGATACATTTGTCATAATTGTAGCTGGTTTTTAACAGTATTTGGTGAAAGTTATGACTGAACTATTGGTTCTTTCGAGCTTCAGAATTTCACTAAACAAATGGGCAACCCAGTTCTTCTCTTATCTAAACATTTGAGTTATAATCACTTGAAGCTCTTGAACTCCTTTTTTATTGTTTGTCCGAGGCTCTGAGCAATTACACCAGAATCATTAAGTTGAAACCCTTGTGCGCTTAAGCCTTATAATAGTCAAAACTTACTACACCTAGTAGATTTCATCCTCTCATTTTGGTGGATGGTTTCAAACCCTCGTTACAAATTTCCTTATTTGGAATATCCAAAACGAGAACCATGAATCAGTGACTCTTGTGAGGAAGTGCTTGTACAACTTCTACCTACAGCCATTATCTGCCAAAAGTTCACATTTGCTTTAGCATCTTTGCTGTCAATAGATTGAGAAATTTATGCATGTAAACATTACATTACTTTATTCGGTGTCAGATCCATAGTCTAGTCTGTGTGTATATTCTACTCAAGTCAATAGTAGATTCGTGACATTCTAATATCCTGAAAGCAGTACTATCGTATGTGTTTTTGAATCTTTTCTCTCCTCGGAATAGGTCTTCGCTAATTCTGTCATTGATCTCCATGTGAATGAGTAATTGATCTCCATGCGAGTGCACATGGATTTCTCATTTTCAGAACTTGTCTTTCACAACTTTGTCTTTGTTTAGCAGAAGAATGGTTCGACTATGCAGTGCAGAGACTCCTACCCCCTAGTCGCAACTTGGCGGACCTTTACAGTAGTTCTAATTTCAGTCTCTGATGAGCTTCTGTGATGCAATAATCTGTTCATCCTAACAGTAAAAAATGGTGTTGGGGTTGAAGTAATCTGTGGTTTCAAGATTTGGAATTAACGTAACAGAACATATACAAAATAAGTAGGGAACTAGGTTGCTGCATCTGCAGGTACATTGTGTAAGATGCTCTACTACCTTAGTTCTTAAAGGCGGAAGGTAAGAGGCGGGCGAGGGGCGAGGTGAGAGGCGGGTGACGGAAAGGCGAGCGAGGTGACAATAATGGGGAAAATTTAAGAATATCTATTTTCATATACTATATACTATAACAAATCTCAAAAAACATGATAAGATTGATAACAAAACTTGAAATTAATCTCATCTATCATATCAATAACATTTCAACATCCAAAGTTAAAGTTCTAACGTAAAACAAAAGAAAACTTTGAATAAGAAAATAAATAATCATGCAACAAAGTGAAACTACAGTTATAAACAACACCAATCTTAGCTAGAAACTCATTGTGTTTAATCAACTTCTGAATTACGCTTCAAAGGCAGTGGGGACCGAGACAACCAGTGAAGAGAAAAACCGGGAATGGCGGGCTATTTCCGCGAGTAAGTAGATCTGTCTTGGTTTCGTCCAAATTTGTCTTGGATTTGACCAAGAACTGGCTCATATTTGGGGTTTTGTGCGAGTTAGTACAAACATGATCAAGAGTCATGCCTCACCCCTCGCGCCTGAGCTGTCTAAGGCTAGCCCGAGGCGAGCTTGAGGCGTCCAAGGCGAGCTTGAGGCTAGCATCAGCCCGCCTGGAATCTTTGAGGAGAGAGACCCATCTGAGGCGGAAAAAGGAGAGGCAGGCGAGGGCTTTTCAAAACTACGGTTGCTAAAACAGTCCACGTTTATGCTTTCAATTTTTGTCGAGGAGATAATTTGGCATTCATAATTTGGGGTTGAATATTTGACTTGCGTTAATCTGTCATTCCAAATAGGAACTGGATTTTTCTCAATATGGCCTGTCCAACTTCAGAGTCATCACTTCTGATTATGTCTGAGTTATGTAGTTTACTGAACACCCTTTTCTAGTATGAAGCTTCTGAGCTGTGGCAGATAGCGTAGATGGGCTGTTCACTTGTCAAACATTTTGTGATCCATAATTTAATAATCCAGAACCTATGCAACGAAAAATAAAAACTAAAATTTCTTCAAGATGAAGTAATTGAATATTCGTACTAGAAACTTTGTAGATCCAAATATAACTATTGCTACATAATTGATCTTGAAATTGGGAAATTTCTCATTGTATTGCAGATGCTTTTAAAGGTACAAATGAAACTGTACATTCAGCATAAAACTCCAGAGTCTTCCTGTTTGATTTCAGGTGCGAAAAACTCTTTTATGAAATGCTGCCATCAAACTTTGCTGATGACTATCTGGTAAGAGCTTCGAGTCCAAAAGGGTAAAAGAATTGGAGTACATATCATTCTTTTGCTCCACAACAGTATATGTTACTTCTCTTTGTTAATATGTAGCATTTCTTTGTACCAGTTCGTTAGATACATCATACATCAGACGTTTAGGTTGGTGTGGGTATCAATGATTCTCTATCGGCTTACTTTCGCTGGCTGTTGCCATTGATTCTAGAGTAATGGTTACAAGCCTACAAGGACACTGGTTGCTATAAATTCTCAAACTGAGCCAGTGACGAGAACGATATACCGTATTGTAGAGGCTTCAAGTAATATTGCTTCAACTGTTGTTAGGCAATGTCTGATGAAAAGAGTGCTGAAATTTTGGCTTTGTTTGAGGCTTCCACTATAAGTATATTATACTACTATGCACAGGATAAAGAGGAGCATCTCAGCTTTTCTTAGTGTATCACTGTATATCAGTGGTAGTCTGGTAGACTGTTGCACCTGAAAGAAATTAGTTTTGTGCACTTCAGGATTTTGATTCCAGGTGTACTACCTCAAGACATGAACAACGCTGAAGTGATCTTATCAGATTACAATTGATAATAATATGACAATCAATAATTGAAAAAACAAGAGAAGGGAAGCCTCTAAAAAATGCTTAGGCTTAAATTTTCTTTCTTTCTTTCAATTTTTTTTTTTTGAGAGAGATTTGTGACTAATGTTGCTGCTTCGACCAAATAATTTGAACTTCCAGTGAAAAAAATTGTTTGATTATACAGTATATAAGAGCTTTTGCCTCGTTAACTCTCGATACTACTAGTCTACATACGTACTTGGTATGAGACATTTGTGGCAAAAGTAGTACGGTAGATACGAAAAGATTAATGCGAGGAAAATTTGAAACAAGTGAAGCATGGGAAGGAAGGCAACTGCATTTCACATGTCATGACTTAAGCCCTGAATTATCATTCCATCACTTTGGAAGGAAACAACCGACCCTAGGCTTTCCTCACCTTAATGGCTTTGCTATTTCCAGATAGTGTGTAGATCTATACATCCTTCATTAATTTTCTCACTCATTTGCACCCCGACCCGTCAACGCTCACCTTCCCTCTAAATCTATAATCCCGTAAATGTGAACTCAAGAATTTTAATGCATCAATTTTATTTCGTTTTCAGTTTGAAAATTGAGTTACGACGACCGAAGATTGTCAAACTTTGTTTTCGATTCTTAGTCTCTCACGACTTGTTTGGTAAAATGATGGTGATATTTTAAAGCTCTTATAGCAAATTTTCGGTGGATTTGGTCCCACTAGCTTGTGAGAACAATATAATCCATTCATCGGCAGTTGGAGAGGTTGTTTTCGTGGTACTAACTAATGTAATCACAATTCATAGTCCAAATTTCAGACATGTGAACATGCCGGTCTTGTAGAGGAATGACCGTTTCACAAATTAAGATCGTTCCCGATATATCCTTATGACAAATTTGATGGTTATGATCATCTACAAACGCGAGTTGCATGCGCACATGCTATATATGAACTGAGTACATGCTTACATAGTTGTCGTGATCGAGGGGTTGATCTTTTTAATAATGCATTTGTAACCTCTTTGAGGGAACTTAACTATGATCAAATCGATTGAACAACCATTAAATTTGCTCATAACAATGATAGCTAGCGGGAACCATGTAAGGTTGCAACTGGCGCCTATAAATGGCGAGCTTAGTGTCTGTAGGCGATTCAAGCTAGTCAAGTGTGTTAGGACTTTCAGTTTGTTTGAACTCTAGGACCGTGGAGGGAACAAATAAAATGAACATAATTCACAATGGATTATAGGCTAAACTTCATAGAAAGTCACAAAACCATACACTTTTCTTTCACTATTCGTCATTAAACTTATTTTTTCATGCAAGGTCATTTAAGTATTTGATTCGTTGTAGATGGCTATTTTTAGTGGGTCGTTAATTTAATTTATGGGGTGTTTTATATAATATTTTAAAATATAAAAGGTTATATAAAATTAAAGTGCATACGAAATTTGAAATCTTGCAGTAATGTCCATAACATTCAGAACATATAGTTGATCATAAGGGCACATCGAGTCAGCCTTGGATGGGGTGATTTTTGGCATGCTCAGTACTGTTGCCATAACTGTGGCTCAAAATTCTGGGACAGGAATTAATATTGGCTGAAGTTAAGTCGATGTACATCACATTTATTGTTCATATTATGAGACTGATAACGCCATTCAACAACACAAATCCATATCAATAACTACTTCAAATTAATATCCCTTTTTTCTTTTATTTTTCAAAATTTTGTTGAAGAAATTAGCTAGTTTTACTTCTAAATTCGATGTCCGTATATTTGAGCGGGGGATGATCACCAAATGTTACCTTAGCAATTTTTCATATAGTACGATGAACATAAGCTAGCCTTCAAACCCATCAAGTAGAAAGTAAAATCCAGTCAGTGGTAGTACTACCTTACGCTTCATTCATGCTGGGTGAGGATTCGCACACAAACTAGGAACAGATTTCCAAAGAAAAAAAATATTTACTTTTTGCTAGGACAAAATTATTTTACATATACGGGAGTTGACTTTTTTCACCCTCCTGTTTAACCATCATTTTTTTTTAATAACGGGAGAGAATTAAGATGGAAACAAAGTTAGCCTTTTTAGTACCCCTTCTAGGCTATAGCTTCAAACTTTCTAGGAGTAACAAACAGACACCATGATCATAACCTTTTCCATAAACCTTAATGCCTAGGAACCCTAGCTAGAGAGCGGTGAAAATAAAATATTATTAGCACAGGAGACCTAAGCCTCTGTTATTGAACTGGCAAGAAGGGGTTTGATCTGGTGGGTGCATGAATTTACAGTTTGGACATGCAGGGGAAGACTTGAACATCATGACCAGCATGTGACATTTGTTGCAAACTGCTGTGACCATCTCTTGCTGATCGGATTGATCGCAGGCCAACCACGATGGAGACCGTCTTAGCTCGCCGGAGTTGTTTGAGGTGGCGGCGCCAGCAGAATTGGTGGTGTGCTTGGTGAAGTTGTCAGCAACATGGTTGTGGTTACTGTTTCCCGTTGATGGCCCACATGGTAGGTTTAGTTCGAGGTCTAGGCTCATGTGCTTTGGGTTTGGATGCTCTGGGCTTATTCTTGGATCCTTTGAGGTCTTCTTATTCGTCTTTGTGTTGAAGAAGTATATATGCCCCGACTGCAACAGAAGAAAACATGAAATGATTATATATATATATATATATATATACGGTATAATTAATCGTTAGAAATTTATTGAAACGCTGATCAAAAGTGTATGGTCGAGGAATTGCTTCGTACGTAAAATTATCAAACAAAGCGACTGATACAAATTAAGTAATTAATTTAGGGTTGCCGTGTATTTACCTCAATATCAAGGCAACGTTGCCACTCCAAAGGCAAGGGAGTCTCAAGATGTAGCTCGGTGTCGAATATCGATTTCATGTTGCGGGCTTTGGAAGGCTTATCCGGGAATTCTTGGGCTTGTTGCGACTCCTCGAGCCATTTTCTCTTCTTTGATGAATCATCAAACTCTTGTATCATCTTCCTTGGTGAGAGAGGTGTATGAAAGGAAACCATGGTTTTGATGATCAAATATGCAATCCAAAGTTAGCTTCTCTCTCTCTCTCTCTCTCTCTCTCTCTCTCTCTCCCCCTGTCTCTGTCTTGTTTGTTTGAAATATTGTGATCAAAAGGTGAAAATGGAAGGGTGGTTATATAGGGGAGGGGGGGAAAGGGAGGAGAAGAGAAGGGGAGATAGATGGGCAAAAGCACACAAGTGAAGTGCTAGGGAGAATCTAAAAGGGCAAAACAATAAATGTGGAACTAGAATGGCCCATCACTCCATGACGTGCACTTCAAGTGAATTTGGCTTTTGCAATTACTACAAACTATTTACTCCTCCTACTATGTATATACTCACTCCCACTCACATATTTACTACAAAACTTCGATCCAAGGTGATGCTTAAAAGCTTGGATGTGAAGTCATAACCAACTCTCTTTAATTATTAGGTCAAATCTTCATCCACTCCTATTTATTTGTTCACACACAACACACCTGACCTTTGATTGCTCACCACCCATGCCATGCATACGGATGCGCGAGTTGCGTATCAATATCAATCTATATATCGGTTTAACGATGGTAACACCCTGCATTTTTACATTGGAAAAAAAAAATGATAATTTCGTATAATTTATATGTAGCAACTTACTATCCATCTAACATCAAATCATCCATGTATTTTTAAAAATGCGGTGTTAATGTGGATCAGTTGCTGTCTAGTGAATTAAATTTTCGGACTCGGTAGTTTCAACTATGACATATGCAACATAACAAACGTTAATTCCTGTTATGGTTATATACATACGATCACATTATTCGTTTGAGTGAGCGGCCATTTGAAATATATTACATCCTCCGTATGATCATAGAATGCCATTTAGCAGTAGTAATTAGGAGTGACATTTTTTTTGGGGGGGGTGGGGGTGCATAAATATAAGTATTAGGTTAGTTGGTGACGTGAGGGGAGGAGAGAGGAGGGGTTGAAATGGTCATTAAATGGGGAAGAGACTGAGACTGAAGACAGTTGAAGAAGGAAGGAAGGGAGGGAGGGGTCTAATTGAATGCACACCCATCGATCGAACTTTAAGTAGGGGAGGGTACAATAACTCCAACTTCCACAATTGGGTCACTCAAAGAACTACTCTTAAAAAAAACTTTAAAAGCTCTTCTCCAACACCAACACCAACACAACCCCCCCTCGGCTATTTAATTAGCCACGTCCCCATTTGTTATGTGCTATTACTCCTCCTTACATTTTTAGTCTTCCCCTTCGAACTACTAAACTTTTAAAGCTCCCACCAACGCCCTCTCTTCCCCATTTAAAACCGCCTCCCTCCCTCATCACTAAATAACACTATCATCCCTCTACTAACACAATTAATTAAAATTTGGATTTTGTTAACTACTAGTGTCTCTGGGTCAGATGGGAGATGCAGTATTGTGTGATATTTAATAATATAATATAGGAGTAATATAGTAACATATAAAACGAAAAAAATATGAAAAGTATGTTCGAAAAATATCGCAAATAAACAATTCAAAATAGCAAATATAAGAGATTTGAACTAGTAGAATATTTTAGACTATTGAAACATGTAAGATTAATTCGACATAGAGTGAAAGTCTGGCCTGTGAGTCGCGGCTGTCCTAAAGTCGTTATTGTTTTCATACGTGCGGGTACCGACGATCAATACGACTCCAAGATAAAACCCAATTTCTCAGCACGTCTTCTCTAGGTGCACGTCCGTAGGAAGACGACGGAACTTGTCCGATCAACGGTTGCCCAAAACTAAAAGAGTATAGAATGAAGAAGTAAAAAAATAACATATAGGAGCTGAAATGTTTCTTATGTCATATAGATGGATGGCCGCCTTTTTATAGTACTTTGCACTACATGAGTTACTCATGAAATGGTCAAGCCATTTACTCAAAATTAAAAGCCAATAAAATCACATAAAGA
>JAOTQG010113558.1:0-22178 GCA_025631175.1 Iris virginica
GAGAGAGAGAGAGAGAGAGAGAGAGAGAGAGAGAGAGAGAGAGAGAGAGAGAGAGAGAGAGAGAGAGAGAGATGGCATGTGTGCTGTGAAGTCTTTTTTTAGACCATATACCCAACTGTTGGTGACGTGAAGTGGCAGTACCTATTCTTGTTATATCAAGTGGTGGACACCTTATCAGTCCATTAGTTAAGAGTCTTGAGAAGTAAGAGATGATTTGGTTGATTAATTAGGATTAATTAGGTGCAGAAATAGGTGAGAGAGAGAGAGAGAGAGAGAGAGAGAGAGAGAGAGAGAGAGAGAGAGAGAGAGAGCTACATTCACACTACAATTAAGTGAAGTGAGGCATCATAAAGTTGGGGGAAAAAGGAATTTTAAACTCATGCCTTTTGGATGAAGCATAGCTAAAAACTTCTAATGAGATTTTTATAAGAGTATAAAAGTTACTCCCTTTATCCTAAATAAGTGACAATTTTTAATCAAATTTGAGAAATATTGTAATTTTAGTTTAAACAAATATTTTGAAAATAATTAATTATCTTTTTAAATTTATGAAAATAATTATTAATAAATAACTTACTATTTTTATAATAATTAAAATATTAGAACATAGATAATATGTAATAAACATGTTGCATATCTAATGATCAACTCCAGCAACTTTAAAGTAAGATGCTTGTGATATTTAATTTTATTTGAGTCCCGTTATTTTCTCTCCATTTATTCCTTATTTTTTTACTTTACGGTATCGCATTGCTGATCTCCCCTTTAAATTAACATGATTAAGGGCTAAAGCAAAGGCAACCAGGGGAAATCAGTATTCAATACCAAGTATCAACAAATGATGTATAGTTGACAAGATTTACAAACAAATTATGTCTCCAATAATTAATGTATGATAGGTTCCTTCTACCTCAAAATATTGATGAAATATATATAGTAAAATAATTATAAGAAAAGAAGGAAGTATACATCTATACAATATAGATAGATAGATAAATAAATACAGGGTGGATAGAGAGACAAAAAAAGGCAGTTAGCAACTCATCCATCCTATCCATATAGAAATTGTCATTTAATGAAACTGACTCATCATATGTATATTTTTTTATAATACAAAAGAGTTTTTGAGCAGTGTTGTAAGTTTTTATTGTCTTATCCCCCCCATTCCCTCTCCTACATAAAACAAAGTGGAACCTAATCCATGACTTTTTAGTTGTGGTGCTACTGCTGCTGCTGCTGCATGCTTCCCAATTACACACAGGTAAAATGGGTAAAATCAACCCATTTTAATTGGTTCTAATATGTTAAACAGTTGAAGCCAATTTAACTCATTTAATCACAAAAATATATATTAAAATACGTAAAAATTATGTTTTAATGTTAAAAATCAGTATTCAACGGGTTAATTTAAATTTAACTTATGCACAGATTCAGAATACGATATCGTACGATATTTGATTTTAATATTTGATATGTAAAGTGAAAAAGTAGGAGAGAGATAGAAAGAAAATGACGTGACTTCAAATATCAAATATCAAAGAAATCAGATTCATAATTTAAATATTAATTTTATTATCTAATTTATTTGACCGATTTAATTAAATGAGTTATAAGAGCAGTTAATCCCAATATACACATCCCATCTTGCTGTGCTTATCTACAAGTATCCCGTAGTAGTAAGCATTACTACCATTTCGCTTGGATAAGTTATTTATTAACCAATAATAAGTATTCGGCGTTTAAAATTTAAATTTTATGATCATTTTATAAATAATTGAGATGAAATTTTAGAAAAAAAAATAAAAAATAAAATATCATTTGAGACAGAAAATTTCAATTCTTTTGAAAGAGCTAATTTTAACTATATGAAGTGGTATGTCCTCCCAATTGGTATACTAAGTGATCGTGTTTTTAATGATAGAGACGCAAGCGAATGTCCTCACTCGCATACTCTCTCACTTTTTTAATTTAAATTTAATTAATTTTTAAAATTTAGGAATTGATATCTTTTTTTTCTCTATTTCTAAAATAGCCGTCTAAATCAATCAAATTGATTCCTAATTTTATGAAATCATAATTTATTTTCTCTCTATTCCATAATAATTGCACAAAGTTTTTTTTTTCTTTCAAAATCTCAAAAATTTAACTTGAAAAAATTCATATTTCTGTGATTACTTCAGCTAATAAACATGAACAATGGATTTAATGAACACGAATAAAATAAATACAGCTAATGAATACAAAATACATTATCAATGAACATAATATTTTATAAAATGAACACATCATTCTGATAATATAAACACAGTATACTTCTAATATAAACACATCACGTTTATATATACAATGAATAAAATAATATAATGAATGAACATGCTCACATATAAATATATATAATGTTGACATCTAAAATAAACATACCGTTGAATTAAATAAACACTGTAATAACGTAATGAATATATGGCTATACAAATGAACAATGTTAACATGTAAAATGAACATACCGTTAAATTAAATGAACACTATAATTAATACGTAATGAATATATGACTATACAAATGAACAATGTTGACATATTAAATGAACATACCGTTGAATTAAATGAACATTATAATAACGTAATGAATAAAACCGTTTCTGCAAATTGAGAAAACGATTCCGTAAATTAAGAAAGCGGTTAATTATGACAACTGTTTCTTTATTTTTACTATTCACTCGCTTAATCAGAGAGTGAGATATAATTGCTCGAGAGGAGGGGGGCACATCAACGCTTAATATAAATTTCAACGTACTCCGACCGTTTGGACCTATTTTAACCAACAAAATGTAATAGTAGTAGTAATATTTTTTAATTTGGCGAGCTCTTGAGTAGCGATTCCACCGTTTAGAACAAGTAGTAATATTTTGTTTGGAACGAGTCTGATCGACCAATAATTAGTTGCAGTTCAGATCGTTGACCTAACACACAAATTAAGTACTAATTAATTTCACTCTCGTTAACTTGATTTTTACCTTCAACAAAATTGATGAATAGTTTATCAACTAAGTTTACAGAGTTCTACTCCAGCACATCAACTAAAAGATGGTTGCACTTGGTGGTACTTCACCCCCTTGAAAAGTAACTGAAACCCAAAAAAAAAAAAAAAAGAAAAGAAATTATCTTCCAATTAAAAACATTAATTAAAATGCAAAAAAGAAAATAAAAATATATAGGAAAAAGGTGCCTCCTCCATCACTGACTTTTCGTGAATGAAAGGCAACATGAACACTACTACTACTACTCCTCCTACTATTACTACTACTCACCACTTAGACGAATAATTTCAACTTCAACAAAAGCAATAGCAGATCACCAACACCAAAACAATTCTTTATAAAATTTGAATGAATATTGACAGTGTGTTACAATTAATAATATTCCCAATTTATATTTCCTCCTAGTTAATTTGGACCTTCTATAATTCTCCTTTTCTCTCAATATTGATGAAAAACCATAGCCGGGAACGTGTCCGCTTCCTCATCGTACTCCGGCGCCGGCAGATTAAGATCCAACATCATCATCTCTCCCCGACCGCCGCCGCCGTTCTCCTCACTAGTTTCCGTTTGCTCACCACTAGTCGTCGTCACCATCTTAGGACTCAGAGGTGACGACGGACTCATCGCCGCCGTCGTCGTCGTTTGGATCGGCGCCGGCGTTATTCTGTGCCGTCTCATGTGACCGCCCAATGCTTGTCCGGACGAAAACTCCGCGCCGCATATGGAACATTTATGGACCTTACTAGTAGCCCTAGTACTGTTATCGCTCCCAATTAGGACAGAAAGAGGCGGCACTTGATGAACAACCGCGCTGTTGACTTTCGCTTGATGACCAGTTCGTTCGTTGACTTTTTCCGTGAGTAACTTCGGTAGTAATAGAGCTTTTGTTTCTATTTCCTCCGGCGGTGGCGGCGGCGAAACGGGAACGATTTTATTCGGCTTAGTGTGACTGGCGCGGTGTCCGCCTAGTGCTTGGAACGAAGGAAACGTCCGGTTGCAGGTTTTGCACTCATAGACGAGACATGATGAGTTCCCGGCGGTGGCCGTATCAGTGAGTCTCCGGCTGATTACCTTCTCGGAATAATCATGATGATGATGATGATTAGACTTATTAGAAAGACTTTCCGCCAACATGATTAGGCAAGTCGCCATCTCTTCCAATTCTTCCTCGTTTGGTGCCGATACGTCCGTCGAAGTCGCAGGAGAGTACTGAGTTGAAAACGAAGTATCGCCGCCTGCACTGCCACTCGAATAGCTAGAAGTAACTGCTAGCGCACAATTAAACGGCGGCGAAGCACTAGGCCGTTTGCGCTTTGAACGCTTTCCGCGAAGAATTTGCGAGTGATCACTGAAGTCTCCGATGGATAATTCCATGTCCATTAAAGAACTCTGCTGAAGCAACTTAGTACTCTGTTGTGTGTGTGTTTTACAGAGAGAGAGAGAAGTGGAGAGAGAGAGAAGTGAAGAGTGAGAGAGAGAGAGGGGAGGATTGTGGAAGGAGAGTGGGAGAGGGTATATATAGTGTGGGAGAATAATAAGGAGTGGAGTAGGAGTCAAAAAGCCGGAATGCGTTGTCTCTCGTGAACAGTTGGATTTGTGGGTAGTAGGAGTACTAGTTTTCCTTTCCTTTATTTTTCCTTTTCCTTTCTTTCTTAGGATTTCCTGAGAAAAGTGTTTCTTCTAACAATATTTCGGTTTTTTGTCACTCCCCACGCGCTTTTTTAATGTGAGTTTCCCACTGTTTTCCGTTCTATCTCTCTCTCTCTCTCTCTCTCTCTCTCTCTCTCTCTCTCTCTCTCTCTTCTTTTATTTTTCCCTCAAGTGCTTGTGAAGTTGTACTGTACAATGCCAATATTAGGTTACTGTTGTTAGAGTTTTGGGCTGTTTCGTGGTTACCAAGCAACGCATGCTCCTTAACTTGTTTTGTAGATTTAAGAGCCCAGTGTATTAAGGAAGAGGGGAAGATATTAAGCGGATTTTGCGCTCCTCTAGTGTAGTGTATTGAAGGTTTAATAATTCCTTTTACTTGATTTTTTACAAAAGTATTCTGTGTTTTAACTTGGATATGTCAAGATAAAGATGTGCAGTTTAGTAGTAAGACACTTCACCTGTTTCTGAGAGATTACGGGTTCGAATCACGTTGGGAGTAAGTGGAGAATCACTAACAATCCTCATTATTAAAAAAAAAAACTTGGATATGTCAAACTTTTAAGTCCTACTCTATTGAAAATTAATAAATTATACTAATTACATATATATTCTTATTTGCATTTCTTTGCGCGATTCATAATTATAATGTAAAGTTATTGTAATTAGATAAATTATCTAATTATAATGTAAATTTCTTTGTTACATAAAATAATCACATGATTTTGTTAGAGTAATTTATTAGTAATTAGTATAATTTATTAATTTTTAATAGAGTAAAATTTAATAGTGTGACAAATCCAATGCATCATTATTTAATTTATTAATTAAATATTTTTTTAGAAATAAAATAAATATTTATTATTTATATATATTATATATATATTTTATAAAAAATTAAAAAATATTTATGTTTGAGATTCTGGAATTAAAAGATAATTAAAATATTAATTTAATTAAATACTTTTAAATAATATAACATCTATATAAAAATGATACTACTATTTAAAAATAATTAATTAAAATTTATTAACTTTAACTATTTAAATAATATAAAATTAGTTAATTAAAATAATTTAAAAAGTACAATACTTTTCACATATAATCTTTACACCTTATTCTCTCTCACCTCCACACAATCTTCACACCTTTTTTTTTTTTCCCATCCACACACAACACCATATACATATTGTAACATAAAAATACTCACATTGTAACATAAAAAGAGATGTAATTTTGTTATGTGGTAGAGGTGACACTTTACAATATGTAAGGTTTCAATTTGAACGACTTCCCGCGTTCCTCCTAATATATACCAAAAAAAAAAAATCTAAACATTATATATACAGGAGTCCTTAATTTTGTTAAAATGCACATTCAAATACGGCAATAGCCATATCCGATGAAAGATGCACAAAAAAGGGTTAGTGATTAAAGGGTAATTAAAGTAGGGATAAGGGAAGAGGAAGTGGGTATATTAAGGAAAGGTGAAATTAAATAGGGTCAAAAAACAGGCATAATATGTGGCAGGAAAGAAAGGAGGGGGGAAGGTGTGGGTTGGGGTTGGGGTTGGGTTGGGTTGGGTAGCTTAGTGGTAACGTTGTAGCGGCCCGTTACGTATTCCACTTTCTCACGGTTTGCTAATGAAAGTCACGAATAAACACTAACCACTTAAAAGCACAGGAGTTTGCACGTTAAAGTCATGCCCACCCCCTCTCCATCCCCTCATCCACTCCATGTCTTCTTAAACTTAAAGTAAACTACTTCCCTACAACTCACTTCCCTCACTCCTCACTCACTCACTCACTCACTCACTACTTTTCTTTTCTTTATAATTGCTGTTATGAGAGAGAGAGAGAGAGAGAGAGAGAGAGAGAGAGAGAGAGAGGCTAGTATATATGGATTGAGGAGGTGTGGCAAACCACCACTAATTTTGGCTTTCAAGTAAGCCCATCACTTTTTTTAATATATAATTTATACTGTTTTATTGCTAACTTTGAAATACCCCCTCAACTATATGTTATATAGTAAGCATTTCCTTGAACTTTTGATTTGAGTGAAGTAGTACTCCACTCAACTTATTTGTAGTAATTGGAGCTGACGGAAGCGTATAATCAACAAAACCTAGAAATGCCAATGATGGCCGTACCGCTATGATCAAATTAATATACCCAAGTTTGTACTTGAACTAGAGTGCATGATATCTAACAGTTTCAAAAGTTTCCATTACCCTATGTTATCATGATCCAATCAACGATTAGTCTCTAACAGATATAATGGACTATATTAGAGTATTCGTCCGGTTCATCGGGTTCTACCACTAACAGGCCAAAGAATAGTCAAAAGAAGAATTTGATGGAGATAGTACAGTTAGAAAGAGTGGTTGTCTAACTGCCTTTCCCCATTTCAATAGTACGGTGCTGTTGTGCCGCAAGACACGACCATGGAAGTAATGAAAAAGAAAAATGAAACCTAGGGGCTAAATGTACAAAACTAAAATACTGAATATCAATTGAGACATTTGATTACTGGTATGTTGGTACGGTTGATAGAGCAAAGCAATCAATGGCCTCATGATAATTTGTAAAGAAAATTTGCATTTTACGTACACACTTATTTCTTTAGTTATGTGGATGAGTTTTCATGAAGAGTAGAGACGTTGAGGGAGTAGATATTGAAACCGATGGAAACTAAATATGATTGATGAATCTAACATAATGTTGGCCTTAAAATAACATAATTCAATGGTCCACACATAAAAGTCAAAAAGATAACAGTACGTACTCGTGTCTAGAGAGGAAGTGAATCCATTAGTTGGTTACATTACTAAGTTTTTTCGACCAAGGAGGAATAAATCCGTGT
Source organism: Iris virginica (assembly GCA_025631175.1). NCBI lineage: Eukaryota > Viridiplantae > Streptophyta > Magnoliopsida > Asparagales > Iridaceae > Iris > Iris virginica. The sequence goes on from JAOTQG010113558.1 coordinate 7,546, forward strand.
ATATTGATATTTTATCGGCACTAATTAAAGTTAGGGGTTCTATTTGAAATTTTTTCCAAATTTTCCATTTTCTCGACCTCAACTATATATCTCTTACTATTGGAAGGGAAGCCCTCTTATGCACAAAAAAATTGTTGTGCGCGTACTATATATTAATGTAAAACGAATACTTTAATAGGAAAAATAATCAAACACACAAGATAACAAGAATTTTAACGTGGTTCACTCTAATCTTTGGACTACGTCTACCTATCGATATATTAACGACTTCATTTTATTATTATGGAGTTACAAGCACTCGAGTTTTAATCTAGATCGCTCACAAAGACTCTCAACTCATCAATACAAGAGATTTAATATTAACTCACTCACCGATGCATATTCTCTCATTAATTTCTCACATATGATCTCACCAAATATTCACCCGGGCGCCCTTCGATATTACAAGAGCGGAGACATCTGTCCATCTCAACACTCTTGAAGGAACACATTCGATGAATATTTTTCTCCTCGAAGGGAGACTCTCCTTTGGTACCCCTCGACATAGCCTAAACTTTAACCCAAAGCACCTTCATATAGCCGCATAAAGCCTAACTGATTACTTATCATACATTAGGATTATTTGATCTTCACACTTTATCTTTTCTTTGGGCAATGTTGATCTCACCGTAACTCAATATAGGCTAGAGAGTGGGGGGGGGGGGGAGGGGTGAATGACATATTAAATTTTTTTTTCTTAAATAAAAATCTCAAGTTAAAATCTCACCCTGACTTTAACGAATGGGGTTTTAGTTTTCAGCGCAAATCTTACTGGGTGTTTAACTTAAAAGGGTTCTGTTTTGAAAATTTTCTTTGGTGATGCGCTAGAACGGAAGCCTTGGTAGCTCCAAATTAGTGGATGCCTCAGGATATGAGTCAAACCAGATAAAAGTTAAAATCACAAAATAGAAAGTAAACTAATAAATTAAATCATACATAATTTATAGAGGTTGATCACCAATGAAATGGCTAGTCGTCTATCAAGCTGGTCAAATTTACATTTGTGAGTGAGATCTCACTACTAGAAAACATATGAATTGCTACTGGCAAAATAGCTATCGACAAAATTGGTAACTATTAGCTACTAACATTGAAAATAACTACCGACTCTCTGTAGCTAATTAATGTCCGTAGCTAAATTAATTAGCTACTAACGTTTATTTTAGTTACTAACATAGTTAGTCACTATTAATGACTAATCGTTAGTAGCTAAAATTGTGAGTGGCTAATTAGTTTATATAACATGGTTAATGTGTTTCATTATTTGAATATTGACAGGAAGTCATATATGGGATTGGGAATGTGAGGTTATATGGTGAGACTTTCAAGATGACACATGGTAGGGTGTTGCCTGACGGTTCCTATCGGTGGAACTCTGACCAGTGCGCTGATGCATTTGTGAGTAAACATTTACTTACATTTTTTTAATAATTTTTAATTTTGATCTTTATATTTAGGTTGTAATTAATTTTTTTTTTGGTTATTGTTATATTGTAGGCTGATTATGAGCAACATTTGGAGCATGTCTCCCAGTTGGCTCCCGACCCGGCTCGTGTAGACGATAGGCTTCCATTGGCTGAAGCTCTTGGTTCCCGAAATGGCAGACCTCGTGAAGATCTTGTTATTGGGACTGGCACCCAGGGTCGACAGATACTTAGAATTCCATCTCACGTTCGACCCGGACCCTTATCCTTGCAGACCACTGATCGCGATCCATCGCAGGTTGATGCTTTACAGGTGGTTTTACAATGCCAAGAGCGGGTAGAGCAGATGACGAAGAATCAACGCAAGTTAGAGGAGCAGTATCGCCTCATACAAGAGCAGAACCGCCTAATGCAAGAGCGGATGGAGCAGCAGACCTTGATGATGCAACAACTGTTGCAACAACATGTGCATCAGCCCCCGCCTTTCGATCGTCAATGGGGCCCCTCTGATGACGTTTATCGCCCACGCATGCCGGGCGAGGATGACGATTAGCTAATTAGAGTTTTTAGTTTTAGAACATTTAGATGTTTATTTAATGTAATACAATATTATATTTTTAATTAATTTGACATTTTAGTTCATTGATATGATTAATTATAATTAATTTATTTAGTTCATTGATATAATATTAATTATATAATTTATTGAAATTAATATTATAATTAATTTAAACTGTATATTTTATTACTATTATTAATAATCAAAATTATTATTATAATTAATATTATAAAAAAATTCATAATATTATATACTCGATAACAAATAGCTATTAACTCGGCAGCAGATTGCTATTAACAATAGCTACTGACTCGTTAGTAGCAAAATAGCTATTGACTCGTTAGTAGCTAAATAGCTAGTGAATCGGTCACTATTTAGTCAGTAGCTAAATAGCTACTAACCGTTAGCTACTAACATGTGAGTAGTTATTTAGCTACTGACTGGTAGTGATCAGTAGCTAAAAGGTAATGCTGTAGCAATTAGCTACCAAAGATTAGCTACAGCATTTTAGCTACTGAGTTAGTAGCTATGTATAAAATCAGTACCTAATTTTAATAATAGCTACCAACAAGTTAGTGGCTATCGTGATGTTTTCCTATCTATTACAAGTGTAACCTTGGGCTGATATCCTTTCAAATTGAAAACTGAAAAGTAAACTGAACACTCTAAAATCTTAAGTTAAGTAAGTGATCAGTGTTTTGTGAGTGTGTGTAGGTAAGTGTCTATACTCGTGTGTGCTTATAATTTCACTAAAATGTCTCCATGGATCTTAGTGAGGGAGATTTTCCTAGTGTTTAGTGATTACAATCAAATTTAAGGACTCAGTTTTTTGCTGGTAATTAAAACTTAAGGGTTATTGTTTTATAGATATCCTAAGCACTCAAAGATAAATATGTCACAAAAGTATAAGAACTCAAGAATAAATTATCTTAAGGGGTAAGGTAGTCTTCATACGTAGCAGCATAAGGATCAATCAATCAGTCTTCAATTGAGGAGAAGGCCAACTATTTATAGGCAGAATTTCTTGTTGGAGGCCTTCATGAAGATCTCCGTTGCACAGTATCCTCTGATAGATGGTGATGTCAGGAATTTGTAACAAAATTTATCTTGTAGCGCTGGCGCAATGATTAGAAGAATATTGCCTTGAATTTGATTCGTACTAGGTGAATTATGTTATGACATCTGTCGACAAATTCGTTGCATCATCTTTTTGAAAAAATTATCTTCAAGAAAGATCGTAGATGATTTATCCTTCAAAATCTAGCGCATCGCGAAAACCGGCAGTGTTTAACGGAAGCCTCTGTGATGTAAAAAGACAGCCTTAATTTTCAAGGCTTCCGTTGGAGCACTTCAGACTTTAAACTGTGAAACGACTGTTTAATTTAACCCTGAAAAATGAAAACAACCAATATACCTTGGTGTTACAAAGCCATATAATGGCTAGGTCACTTATACAATTTTTATAAATTTTTTGATATTGATTTATTAATTTACTTGATCATATATTTGATATTTACTGTTGATTTTTATTGATATTTCATCCTACTTTTCATCTCATATCCTTACTAATTATTTTAATATTTACATCACATCTCATCAAATCCTACACCAATTATTATTATACTATCTTATATTTTATTTAAATTGGTGGATTCAACTTTTTACTCATACATCACATTTATCCATATACTATTTTTATATAATATAATATTTACATCACATTCCATCAAAACTCATTATCTCATATTTACTCATTATCCTACATCACATTCCATCAAATCAAGGGCAATTTCATTCTTTCCTTTTAAACACAAGTCAACTAATATCACAATATCAAATATCATTTACAGTAAAATATCGTAATAAATCCATAAAAATTGGATAAGTGACCTAACCACAAATTATTGAATGATGCCCAACTTGAAACAGTGAGAATTTTTAAGCGCGAATTAAATATTATATTAAAAATAATTTAAAATAATTAATCAAATCTAAAATATCCTAACACAAATCATTCTCCCACTCTAAGTAGGAATTAGATTTTTCTCAAACACTAATTACTCATCCCATTTATGAGTTTTGTTACTGTTTCCCTATCTATAGTATAAAAGAGGGAAGTGGGACCAAAGCTGGTGAATAATTATTTTTTTCATAATTACTTAATGATTAGATGTAGACTATAGTACACACTAGACTTTTCCTCCTCTTAGCTTTTTCTTATTCTTTTCTTTTTTAATGGTTGGTCCCTTTTAGTTTCCATTTGTTCACATATCACGTAAAAAATTCTTTAAATTTATTTTTTATTAAACAATTATTTTTTATAATTAATAATATAAAACATATAATTAATTATCATTTAATTTTTTAAAAAAATAATCCACGTGTCCTCGAACACAGGCTTACACTAGTAGTTTAATAGAAAGTAAAATAATGTGAACACAATTGAATTTCCTGTGAAATTAAAAAAGAAAAATTATTACTAAACACAATTCATCATTTTTTATACACTAAAAGAATGTGGGTACTTTTTATTAAAATGCTTCAATAGAGAATAATAGATTACTATGGAAAGAATATTATTTTTTTTGTTTTAATTATTTTAAAAATAATATTTTTTTCGTATATGTATCGTTATTACGAACAATTAAATCGTAAAGAAGGAAACCATCAGCTAAATCAAATAGGTCCTTTGCCTTTCTGTGATGCAGATGACACATCCAAAGTTGGAGGGAATAAGGTGTGGGTAGGGACAGTGGAGGAGGTAGCAACTGTCCACAAGTGGGCTTTCTCGCGGGCAATTTTTATATGGAGTGAGTAAGCTGGGAGTGAGTGAGCGTTGTCGTGTGTGTGTGTGTGTGTGTGTTTTATGTATATGTGTTTGCTGTGTCCACCACACAATCACAAGTACTGGCACATTTACAGGTGCCCTGTTTCATGCCCACTTTTTATAGCAAGTGTTGTTCAGCGCGTGTTTTCTCACGCTCTCTTTTTGCAACTTGGCATCTTACCTAGGTTCTGGAGTTAGCTTCTATTTTTTATACCCTATTTTTTCCCAGAAAAAATATATTTCCTTGTTTCAAATAAAAATCGCTTTAAAATATTTATATGGTATTTTTATGATATTTTTAATGAAAGTAAAAATCATTAGCATTTTTCAAGTATGTGAGTGATGAAGTACCATATATGTATGTCATATTGTGATCCAAGACTACCAAATATTTCTTATTTATTTAGCCTATTTTCTAAATATGAACTTATTTATTCATTTTCATTATAAGTATATTCTACTCCTTTTGTTTCAAATGAGTATTAATTCTTTCAAAAATAATGATCCTTTTTTTTAGTAATTTCATCCAATTAAATTATATAGACTCTAAACCATGCCAGCATCTCAGTGCTCTTCCTGATGTTGCAGCGCTCTGCAAAACAACAAACACACGTCCAGTGGACGTTGTAGCGCTCTCCCCCATGTCTCATCGCCACGACGTTCCCTCGGCGTTCCAGCGTTCCGATGTGTGTTGATTAGGGTTTTCTATTTCCTTCATTGCCTTGGAGTTGCAGAAGCCCTTAGAGAGAAGAAAGTCACGTTACTCAAAATACCAGGCTCGCGGTGCTTGTTTAAGGCCATAAAGAGCCTTTCGAAGTTTTCAGACAAAGTGTGGTATGTCCTCATCGACGAATCCCAGTGGCTGAACCATAAATACATCCTTAGTGAGATGACCTTGGAGGAAGGCATTATTAACATCCACCTGTCTGATAGGCCAACCACGACTAACATAAAGAGTAAGAATCAGGCGAATAGCAGGTTTAGTAATTGGACTGAAAGATCCATGATAATTAATACCAGGCCGCTGGTGATAGCCTTTAGCAACTAAACGGGCCTTGTAAGGCTCAACCAAGCCATTAGGTAACCGCTTGATGCAAAAGACCCACCTGGATCCAACCAGATTGTGAGCAGTAGAGGGAGGCACAAGTTCTCACGTACCATTGCCAACCAAAGCTATCCTTAATATTTGAAAACTATCCTTAATTTAATTTTGTTCAATAATTTCTGAAAATAAAACTAACATGTAATTAAATATTCATTCGAAAATCAATCAAGTAAACACAAAATTAATACCCATTTTGGAATGGATAAAATTATTATTTAAAACTTTGACCTATAACCCAAAAGTATAACTTTATTTTATTTTTATGTTTTAAATTTTTGGATTCAACATGTAGTTTTTTCCCCTCAAACGTACTTCCACTTGATCCAAAGAGGGAAGAATTATCGGATGATTATCGAATTAAGGTTAATGTTTTAGGACACACAAAGTGACACAACAAACACTATTGGATTGGCTAGAGGAATACTTCCATCCTGTGAACTTATCCATTCTTATACTGTGAGCTAAGCACAATCCCAGCTAGGGCTTTTCATTCTTCCTTTTTTTCCTTTTAAATAGACTTTCTTACTAAAGAACAAAATACTGGGATCCATGTGGCATTACAAAAATAAGAAAGCTGCCCCTTTGGTGGTTGTAAGTTGATTTGTTCCAAAGTTGGTTTTGCCTTTGATTGTGGATCCCTTGGTGACAATATGTATAGGGATAAGCTAATATTTACTTTTTGTCTATTTATGTTTTTATTTTATAATTTTAATATTTATATAAAGGGTAAAATTATTAAATTATGTATAAAAAAGATATTAAAGAATTAATCATTATTTAAAAAGTAAATATGTAATGATTAAAATATTAATTTAGACAATAATTGAGATAATAATTAATTCTTTATTACATTTTTTCAATACACGATTTGACACTTTTACCCTTCAAACAAATATTAAAAAATAAAAAGATGAGGGCATAAATGAAAGGAAAAAATCGAAACAATGATAAACTCCTTAATTGAGATTTCTTATGCTAAATAGTGTGTCATCACCAATGATATTGCTTTTAAACATGACACATATCCTAAAATCAAGAGTTTAAATTTTTAGAGTTATCTTTTAAACGGCTGAAATGAAATTTTAAAAAAATGACATAGGAAGTGGCATACCATTTGACACAGAAGATCTGAACTCTAAACTCCTACAAAGAATGAAAATGTTATACTAATGTAAATCAGTATACGAGAATATGAAAAAAATAATAATGAAAATATTAATATTAAAAATATTGTATTGTTTTTACATCACTTTATACATATTCTTTTGATTAACCAACCGAAATAAACATATTGTATCAATAGTATTTTCGTGACCAAGAACAAGATGCAGAAAAGAAAACTTTTTTGAATGATAAATTGTACTTTTTCCGTTTCAATTTAATTGTCCCCTACTCATTTGCACAAATATTTAAAAAAAAAAATTTTTTTTTGACATGATTAAATAAAAAGTGATCCAAATAAAATTTATGAATATAAATCACTTGTTATATTCTCAAATAGGAAAGTAAATAATTATTTTAAAATTTTAAAAAATAAAATAGTAAATAATTAAAATGAAACTAAAGGAGTAATAGTGGATAATCCAATTACTTTAATAGAACTACTGGATTGCGAGGGCCTGCTTTTACTCCTTTGAAATATTGTTAAAGGTTTGCGCCTTGTTGGATGTCTTTAAACTTTATGCAAATCTTTTTCTCCTTTAAAGTTTTATAAAAGAAAGAGATCTTATGTTAATTTAGACCAAAACATATCTTGAAATGGTACGTATCGGTACCAATGTATATCGATGTGACTGAATTTACCATACTTTTTCATAATTTTTATAATTTATAATTTTGTGCATAATTTCAATTAGTCCGTCAAGCCATTCAAGCGAAGTAACTAATTAATAACTCCATCTTCGAATGTATTATCGAGAATGATCGTATCATATTGACGGAATTGCGTCAGGTCAATGTTACTTTTATAAAACGTTCAGCGAATAGCGTTGCTCATTGCTTAGCTATAACTTCATATTTATGTCTGATCAATATAATGTTTGGCACAGTATTGTATCTCAATTCTTAAAGAATATACTTGATCATGTTCTGATTGAATATAACGCACCTACAACGTGTCAAAAAAAATAGAATCTTGACATATCTGAAACATATCAAGAAGTTGAACAAATTTAGTCCATTGAAACAACATTATTCATAGACGTACACATATTCTTATTATTACTACAAATGACCTATAAACTTTTTCATCAGAATCATTTACAAAGAGCGGGTGCCTAATTAGCTACCCTTGCTCTACCTTATTTCAGAGAATTTTCCTAGCCTCTATTCAATGTTATTATTTCACTGTTATCTTCATCACGGAACAATATATATATTTCAACTCGACGACCATAATAATGCTAGAAATAATTTAAGGTACGTGTCCACCGCGGTCGCAGCGATTTTCTTTGTCGCAACCCCTATTGTAACGATTTGACGGCGGAGGGAAACATTCTTCGGGATGTTCCTTTCCGCAAGGAGGTCTGTCACCACCCACTATTCCGCCATAAGAAATGGTGCCCGCATCTGCAACTTGAACGAAAATGGAGGACACGACGAGCACGGTGGTTAAGAAGAGAACAAATGTTTTCCCTGCTGATAGCGCCATGGCAGCAATCACAATCGTTAGATATATCGAGTATATAATTTATTTTTATTCTTTTTTCTTTTTTGAATTTATCTTATTTCTCAAAATGGGAAAAAAATGTTGGAATTTATAGGAGTAGATGTTTCTATATTAAGGAATTTTTTTTTTTCTGTTAAGAGCTTGTGGTAAATAGCTCAAATGTAGAAATTAATTCATAATTTTTGGGGATTATTTCTGACTCCTCCGTAGCTATCTTTTCGCGTCGCGAGACCTTTAGCATTGAAAAAGTACATACTTGGCTGTGCGTGATTTTGCATGGCGAAAATCTCTACGGATCAAGTATTAACAAGTAACAACCATTCTTTGGGAAAGTAATGGAAAACCATTGTCCTATCGAACTCAAATTTTGCTCTAAAGAAAGTCTAATTCGAAATTTTTATCGCAAATGATTTTTCATTTTTCGTCACATAATTTTTAAAAATAGCATGTGTTCTATTAATTGTTTCACAATTTAGAATTTAAAATTTAGGATCGACAGAATTTAAACGGTTAGGATGAAATTTTAAAAAAATGGACAAAAAATTGTACATAATAGATGAATTATTCCGATTAATTAATCAAAACTTAAATTTTGAACGAATTTTGAATTTGAATGAGCGGATGACTAATCTGATGGTTAGTTTGATAAAATGCAAGTTCGTCTCAAATTAAGTTAAGCAAATCTAAATTTAAGCTGATCAATTCATTTAAAATCTATTTACATCCCTACTAACGAGCGAATGTCTCGTAAACAATTCCCAATAGACTAAATTGAGATTTCCTGTCTCATTTGGTATCTCATCATCTGTCTCAGATCTTTTAAATACGACACGCATCCAATTATTTAGAGTTTAAAATTTTAGGATCATCTTTTAAACGGTTAGAATGGGATTTTAGAATGCTGTTACAGAAAATGAGATACTAAATGGGACAGAAGATCTGGACTCCAATAGACTGCCTCATTCCACCATTTCTTTGAGAAAGAAACCTTTTGATCATTTTCAGTTTTTTCATCGACTTTGATCCCATCTAACCTTCAGCCACATATAAAGACCAACCCTAGTCTACAATTTTAGAACAGAACTGACTACATCCCATACTGACCTTATGTTTATCAAACTCCATATACAGAACAGAGTAGTCTTTTCTTTCGTACTCATATCTCACCACATCGAAGCATATTCCCATTCTGCCTACATACTCGATCCGCAAAACAATTCTATCACAATCTCTCTATGGCATCGGCAAAATCTGAATTTAGGCTGCAACATTTACCTCAAATAACACGCCACTTTTGAATTCTCAGAAAAATCATCCAGTTGAGAGATCTCTGCGTCCCTGTGCTTAAATCACACCTCATAGTCCTAAGCGTAAACGCTCAGAAATTCCGAATGACTTTTCTACATTCGTTTCTTGCAGCAACAACACATGGGCGACTTGATCATAGTCCTGAATGATCTTTCCTGTGCACTTACATTTCCCTAAGTTTGCAATTCCTCTCAACATTCCAACCAAGTAATCTCATTTTTAACAAAATGCACAAGAGGATCGGATTCATCATTCCAGACATCAAACCAAATTATATATTGACTTCAATATCCGAATGTATAAGTTTCCCACTCTTCTTCAAGGGATTACGAAACATGTGGCTGAAAAAGAAACTGAGCCAAAGACTTTTCCCAAAATAACTTATCAAAAGGGTCGAATGACACAAGAACACCTGCTAGAAGACCAGGAAGTCTTGCTTCCTACCACATGCGTGAGTCATGACTAAATACATGGTAAGGAACAATCAACCACTTCCACCAAATCAGAGTTTAACTTATGAAGCTAAACCATCAGTAGCACTGTCCCATCTCCCCGTCTGCAGTCCTCTAGAATGAAAACCTTGTAAGTCATTAGTAGATTGGTGAAACTCGAACCAAATGCAATATAAACAGTGAGAATTAGTTAAACTATTAGCTACACGACGGGGTAAGGGTGAAGAAAGAATCATTGCTGCTTTCCAGATGGAGGATTACCAGAGGTACAAATCACTACACTGCAAGAGTCGGTGTCATCCATAGTCAAACAAAGCAACCCCCAACAAATCTAAAAACCAGCTTGACTTCAATGTTCAAATTTTCGATAGTTGGTTTTGTGACAAACAACCGAGCACCAGCTTTCACAAGCAATTACAAGATAATGATAGTAAAAATCGATTTAGACCATCAATATCTACTGATTTGAATTGTCATTATTCTAACTAGATGCTTGCTTCGAACTGACTTAAGGGGTCCTACTATACCACACCACGAAGATTGTTATTTCACATTTAATATAAGTAACCCCTATCAAACAACCTCTAAGATTGTTATTTTTTCAGTTCTCAAATTTTCTATTACATATTTGCATTGTATTCTAGATTACAAACTCTAAGAGGAAGTCCATTAAAGGGCACCAAGCAAAAGTTTAATCTGACAGAGCTCAAATTCACTTCCCCACCAAATGATTTGGGTAGTGTCCCCACCCCAAACATGGTTGATTTTCTAATAATACCCAAAGTAATAACAATAACTAATAAACAGATAAAGAACATGCTAATAAATATCTTTTCCATTAAAGTGTTACGAACAGACTGATGCAAATACATGAGGAACATTACAATGAGAATTGTGTAGCTGTCGATGCAATGAAAAACACATAATCCCACCCAACTCCAATCCATTCGAACAAAAATCACAAACATTTGTACCAACCTCAATTTTATTGGCTACAGTACCTAAGAATAAAGTCTAGTGTGCAAATATTTTAACTTACACTGGCTCCACTTACAATTTCGTTGGATCCCTTGGTCTGTGACAAAACGATTCGCCTCTATATATGAAACATGATGGAAGCACCATATGGAGGGCATAGAGAGAGATTTTCAACCAAAGGTTTCTCATCAGATTGGAGTCAAACCAACCACACCTACATTGCAGAGCGGGAAAAACTAAGCTCTGAGCATTCCAACATAATGAAAAAAAGAGTAAAAGATGCCAAACTACAGCACGCATTAGTTCTGAAGCAATAGTTCAAATACATAATTCAAAACTAAATCCAGACTGAGACTCGAACAAGACACGGAAGAGCGATTATCCATATTTTCCACTTTAAGCCATTATACAGTTGCATTTTCTGTACCTCATAGTAAGTTAAAATGTTGAACTGTAGCATACTATACCAGCGAAATATAAAATTGGAACGTCAAATTTAGGAAATCAGCATACTTTCAGAATGTTATTTTATCACAAACAAGCAAAATGATGATAAAAGTTGAACAATGCTATGTTAGTTTCAAGAGATCAACTTTAGTTATAAGACCATATAAACGAAATGCATACCACAAGCCAATCGTCCACCAGCATTCCCTGTGCTGAGGCTAAGCTCGTGACCACCTACATGTTAACAACCAACTGCTCATAAGAATCCAAAAACATTAATATATATGAGCAAGTGCTAAGATCAATGGCATTAATGATTAAATTCATGCAACGGCTACTTTACCCTTTCCAAGATCATCCTCAAGCTCATGAACCACAAGGGCTCTTCCAACAACTGCATTAGGACCACTCAATGGAATCTGTACAATGCAGTAATTAGTGTTAAACAAAACAAAATCTACCGTAGAATCAAATGAATATAATCACCATGTACACAAAAAATAATTTTTAAACAGAACCTGGCTATCAACAATTGTTGCCTCGGCCACACCTGCATCATATTTAGCATCAAAAAATGAATCATAAACAATGGCATGAATGTATTAATCATGCAGATGTCAAATATCAGATATCAAAGAAGATATAGAGTTGAAAATGATACCATCTGGACCAGCAATTATGTTTCCCAGGTCACCCGCATGACGGACATCATCTTCAGGAGCCCCATGCGTTAAACCATTAGGATTGAAATGTGGTCCTATTTTTTGACAAGCGGTAAGTAAACTAAAAAAGACGAGAAACCCAAATAGCGTGCAAACATTAAAGCTAATAGTAATAACAACACTATGGATCATCATTTCAATGATATCAAGGTTAAGATAGAATGAAATGAAAACCTGTTGAAATACACCCATTTGTGGTATCCCCGAACTCGTGCTGCAACATAATTCAGAAAATGATTATTATGAAATACTCATTTCATTCTATTCGTGCCGGGGGAGGAGGGGGGGGGGGCAAACAAACAATTAAGCTACTTTACATTTTATAAATTTTACTTCAAAGAGCTGACTCAACTCAACTTACCTCAGCCACTTTGGCAGATGTAATTATTTTCCGCCATTTGACATGGTCCAAGGCAAGATAATCACACCACATTCCTTCACATCTTTCTTTACTATGGATCCACATATTGGCTTTCTTCATTGCTCTTGACCCTACCTCTATTCTGGTTGATACAATTACACTTCTTAACGAGTTCTCAAGGAGGCCTAACTTGCATGTGGTCAGGGACGGAGCCAGGATTTTCTAGAAGTGGCAAGTATTACGGGGGTTTAGGGGCAGTGCCCCGGGAAAAAATAGATTTATTTCTTAGTAATTTATACACATATAAGGTGATCGGAGATAAACAAAGTGAATTTTTTTGGGGTAACACACCTAATTAATTTTTAGAGATTACCAATTATTTAAAGAGAACGATGGGTTAGGGTGGACCGTGGGACGTAGCTGGTGGTTGAACCATCTTAAGTAACTCTATCTCATATTTTCTACAATAAGAGCAATACTTGCCCTCTCACAAATTTTCTGGTTAAGAATCCTAAAAAATCTAGTTTTAGCATACATCCATCCTAGCATCCGCATATCGACTGCACTGTACAGTCTCACTTTTCGTGCCTCTCAGACTGGTCATGGTGGGCAGCCCTTGTCTTCTTGGTTGTTCTTATGGCGCCCACTCTTGTTAGTATAAAAGTATTACTTAGTAGTCCATTACTCCGTTCAAAAGATTCGTCTTTTAAAAATAAAGCTTATACATTATTTCAGTACCAATTATCCTTTTCGCATTACACCTTTTGAATTCCTAAAACAATTTCAGTCCTTAAGAGTAAGTAAGTTCGTATTATTCCTCCTTAAAACAATTTTGACTATCAAACACTTATTTTCACAATCTGGTACTCATCTCGACTTCCAGCTACTTCGGATACTTCTTAGGATGGAATGTCAACGAGATTCAGAATCAATTGGTGAAAACATAAAGCATTGAGTGGCATGCGAAGAATTTGTACTTACTAAATGAAATCCATGAGGCCCCGGAGTGAGTCCAGTGATTTTCACATTGACAGTCGTTGGTCCTACCAAAAACAACAATTATATTGAAAGAAAAGACAAAAGGGGATATCTGAAAAGGGATTTCTTGAGATACCATCGTCTTCTTGAGTGAGGGTGACGACGCCTTCGACGGAGGAAGTGCCCTTGAGGACGGCGACGGCTTTCTTGGTAGCGGCGACGACGGTGAGGGGTTTAGGGGCGGCCGAGGAGGAGAGAAGGGAGGAGTAGCGGGTGAGTTGTTTGAAAGAGACGACGCCGTGGAAGGAGGAGTGGAGTGCCGGGTTGGAGAGGGTGGGGAGCAGGAGGGATTGAGTCGCGGGTGGGTAGGAGATGACGGTGTGGGCGGCCATGGCTGCTGCTAGTGCTGCTTGCATTCTTCGGTGGTGGGATTTTGTGGGGGTGGATAATACTTGTGAGATGGTGTGGGAGTCCGAGTGGAACCTTTTGGTGTAGTGTAGCTCCTATTGTACGATCTTTGATGAGTCTTTTTTTCCTTTTCTTTTGCCTTTTTTTTTCTTTTTTTTTAACTTTTTTAATTTAACTAACTTGGGTGAACTAATACGACTTATACGAGTGTTGAAAAATAATCAAAGGATTTATTTTTGACCCATTGAAAGTATAACTATTAATTAAACTGTATGGACTTGTTTGGTAGGGGGTACAGGATAGTATTAAGAGGGGATAAGTATTATTAATAATTTTATTCGGTGTTTGGTAGCCATT
>JAOTQG010113570.1:0-11583 GCA_025631175.1 Iris virginica
CTCTCTCTCTCTCTCTCTCTCTCTCTCTCTCTCTCTCTCTCTCTCTCTCTCTCTCTCTCTCTCTCTCTCTCTTCTTACATTTGGGCCTAATTAAGCAGTTTCTGAATGAACTAATTTCTTTGGTGGGGTGGGGTGGGGTGGGGGCAACGAGCAGGGAGTACAGACCACAGAGGAACTCCAGAGTACCCGGGAAGAACTGTCACATTGGAGGCCGCCCCTGGGGATGTCTGCGTAAGCTTTCTTCTCTCCTCCCTCCCCCTTCTTATTTCTCTCTTTTACTACTCCCATCATTTTGAATGCAAACAGACTGATCTTTATTAGTATGAGTGGAAACCTTGTGTAAAATCCTAATTTAATTTCTGAGTACATTAATCAATTGTACATTGCATGTTATGGCTTACCCTTTTTGTTAGAAATATGCCTACAAACAATTGAAAGTTTTCTGCTTTGAGAATAGGTAAAACAATTGTGGCAATCTAAGGCATTGGAAAGCAATGAGTTGTTAGGAGTGTGTTTGGTCAAAAGCATATATAATTCCTTGGATGACCCTTCCTTTCGTATGGTTCTCCGTATTTTGCTTGTTTAATTGAAATGTCTGTTGTTTCTTGTGCCAAGTTTGTCTCATGTAATACAACTACTAGGGGCCCCTCTCGTTCATTCCATCTATTATTACTATCGCTTTGGAACTCCGCATGCGTCGCTATTTGAGCATTACCTTTACACAGCCGATCCCAAGCCCGGATAAAGGAATAGGGATGCGTTAGGTAGCCTGGCAGCGAGTAGAAAACTTTGTCAGATCGCGTATGAACATTAATCCTAAAAAAATCGTGTAAATGCTATGACGTTAACCCTTTTATATTTACCTGTCGCACCTGCCTTGGGGGTGTTGCAGTAGAACTAGGAGCATCACATCTCCACCAGGTTGTGATTGATATTCAGCAGGGGTTTTCGGTGCATTTGCCTCGTGGTGCATCGAACGGGCTAGAGGCGCGTTCAAGTGTGGTAAAAAAAACAGAGCTAGGGCGGAGTAGAAAATTTACGACTACGCTTAGACTAGCAACTTGGAACATAGGAACCATGATTTAATAGCTACTATGATTAGAAGAAAGATTGATATAACGTGCCTACAAGAAACATAATGCGTAGGGGAGAAAGCTAGAGAACTAAAATGTAAGGGATTTATATTGTATTATATTATATTATATTGGAAAAGATAGAAAGAGAAATAGGGTTGGCATAGTAGTAAATAAGGATTTAAAAGATGTTGTAACCGTTACTAAGAACGGAAATAAAATCATTCTTTTTAAATTGGTATTAGGAGAAGAAATAACTAATGTAGTTAGTGTCTATGCGCCACAAGTGGGACAAGACGAACTTATTAAGGATCAATTTGGGACCATGTGGGAGAAGAACGTGTAGAGTACAAGGGAGTGCACGGAGGATATGGTTTTGGTGATAGGAATAATGCAGGAGTAGCTTTATTAGATTTTGTGGTTGCCTAGACCTAGTGATAGCAAACACTTGTTTTAAGAATAGGGAATAACATATAGTAACTCAACTAGACTATTTTTAAAGTAAAAAAGTTGATAGGATAGTTTGTAAATAGTGTAAGGTGAAACTTCACAACATAAAATTATTTTGCTTGATATTAACCTTAAGACTAAAACACTACGTAAAAAAAACATTAAAAATCCAAGAACTAAGTGGTGGGATCTAAAAGACGAGAAACTAGGTTCATTTAGAGAGAAAATGATAAAAGATGCAATGAGATCAATGAGCTGTGGAATAAAATGTGTGTTAAAAGAGGTATTAGGGGATTTCAAAGGCAAGAGGCATAAAGATAAAGAAACGTGGTGGTGTAATGAGAAAATCCAAAAGTGGTCGGAATAAAAAGGAGAAGCTTATAAAACTTGGCAAAACTCTAAAAGCCTAAACAATTTAGAGCGATACAAGGTTGCTGAGGTAAAGAATGTCGTGAGAGAGGCTAAGGGTAAAGCATCTGATAGCTTTTATATAATTAGATACAAAAGAGCGGGAAAATGCATACAAACTTGCAAAATCAAGGTAGAGGAAAATCAGGGATTTCAACGAGGTAAAATACATTAAGGATGAAGACTCATGAGTTTTAGTCAATTATGAAGAAATAAAAGATAAATGGAGGATATACTTTGAGCAAATACTAAATGAGCAACATTAGGACATGTAGCGAACAACGATAGGAAAAGTGGGGATATTACTTTCTTTTGTAGAATTAATGAATATTAGGTGAAGTTTGCCTTAAGAAAGAAGAAAATCGGGAAAGCTTTTGGACCGGATAGAATACCCATTGAGGTATGGAAGTGCCTAGATGACGTAGGGGGTATTTTGGCTAGTTAAATAGTTTAGAAAAATTATGATGACAAAAAAAATGTCAATTGAGTAGAGAATGAACATTATAGTATCAATATACAAACATAAAGGCGACGTTCAAAGTTGCACGAAATATAGAGGTATTAAACTAATGAGTCACATAATGAATCTTTGGGAGAGAATAGTTGAAAGTAGAGTAAGGAGGGAGACAACAGTATTGGAGAATCAATTTGGTTTTTATATTCGATAGATCAACAATAGAGGCTATCTACCTAATAAGGAAATTGATGGAACACTATAGGAAAGGAAAAAAAGATCTACGCATGGTCTTTATTGACTTAGAGAATGCATAAGATAGAGTTCCTAGGGAGGTAATTTGCTCGATCCTAGAAGAGAAAGGGGTTAAAGTGAGATATGTTGAGGTTATTAAAGATATATAGAATGGGGCATCGACGTTAGTTAGAACTACGGCAGGAGAGACATGCGAGTTTTCAATCGCCATTGGACTACACTAAGGATCGACCTTAAGCCCGTATCCTTTTTACCTTAGTAATGGATGGACTAACCATCCATGTACAAGATGATATACCTTGGTGCACGCTATTTGCCGATAACATTGTCCTTATCAATGAAATAAAGAATGGAGTTAATGATAAGTTATAAAAATGGAGAGAATCGTTAGAAGTCAAATTGTTTAAAATAAGTAGGAGCAAAACAGAGTATATGGCTTGCAACTTTAGATGTAGGAGGAGTATTATTAATGAAGTGAAAGTTAAATTAGATAGAGAAGAAATACATCACAAGAAAATTTTTCGATACCTAGGATCAATCATTAATCGAGATAGAGATATATATTGGAGACGATGTCAATCATAGAATAAAATAGGATTTGATGAAATGGAAGAGTGCATCTGGAGTATTATGTGATCAGCGTATACGAGTAAAGCTAAAGGAAAAATTTTGTAGGACAACTATTAGGCATGTGCTATTGTACGGAATTGTGTGTTAGGCTACTACGAAGGAAAATGCTAACAAGATGAGTGTAGCGGAAATGCGAATGTGTAGATGGATGTGCGGTAAACATACAGTAGGCATGATGAACAAAATGCTCAGGGAGCTCTAAATAGTCAATGAAAATTGAAACAGTGGAAGAACCACACAGTAAAAGGCTAAGTGAGAAACATCTGCACAACACAACCAGACACAAATCATAAATCGGCAGAATAAATGAATATGTCAGGACTCTTTTGGCCTGATCACCCAAAACTCAACTAACTCGACTGTGGCTCAAGCTAAAGCGTAAAGTGAGACAAAGGCTGAATAAAATTTGACTTCTCATAAGAAAGAATGTGCATCATTGAAGGCCTCCCATACATATGTATTGCTTTAATGTCTCCCTTTTATTGACAATGTAAAAAGAGATGCCCACGAGATTCTAACACCTCAGCAGGATCCGATGATATTTACAAATCTCATTTCACTAAAGGTCTTTTTCCTTCTGTCTAGGAAGTCGAATTCTCTCTCTCTCTCTCTTTTATTAGTGGGTTCCTTTTTCTATACTGCTGCATCTGCATGATGCTTTTTCGTAACTTTTCCTCATTTAAGGTCACTTTATCCAGGTTCTGTGAATTTTACCACTTCATTTTCCTATCATTTCCTTCACAGCCTTGACAAAAGCACACTCTATGAACTTGAAGAATATGTCCTTTTCTTTCACTATACCATTGCTTGGGAACTTTTGTGTCGGGTTTCTTGCAATCCCTTAGTACATTTGGACAGATTTAATACGCTCGTGTCTTAGACGCTTTTATTATGTTTTATTTTATCCTATTCTACTATCTTTGAAAGCCTCCTTGATCTTTTACTCTCTCCCCTTTTCTTGCTAACATTTCTTCTTTTATCAAACAAGCAATTACCCTAGCCTTGATATGTCACTTCCTGCCCATAACAATTGAGCGTATGAAGTACAGAGTGCCATAACCTGATCACTATGCCTGCAATTATTAAGATATTTCTCAACCCCCACCCCGTGCAGCACCAAGAAGAAATAGAAAATAAAGTTACATCAGGCCTTTCCACACATTTTTTCTGAACAATACCATAGACACCTCAAGTAACTTCATGGAACTGCGTATTTTTTTTCTTTGGCATAACTACACAGCTATATTTATCAAATATTCATAGTTAGGAAGCTAAAATCTCTGTGCTTCAAGATAAGACCAAGATCAGTGGTATATCATCTGAAGACAGTTTGTGCTACTGGCAGGTTTATAGACAAAGTTTTACCTTAGTGCAACCATTAGAAGTCTGTTCAGTAGTGACCATAAAGGATCTTTCTAGTACCATCTACGCAAATTGAATATACCAAAATCATGCTGTTGTACTCAGAGTAAGCATAGTTGTTCAGTGAGCCTCAGATAAAAGGAAAACACCACTAGATACGAGAGGAGTGAATCTATCAATTTGGTATTGTTATTTAAATATGATAAACAGAGCAGAACTACCTCTAATAGAAGTCAAAATCTTGATGGAAGGGATAAAGGAGAGAACAACTAGAAGGTGAGAAAAACTAAGGGAAGAAAAATATCACCGCCTTGTGATAGGGAAGTTAGAAGCTAGAGACTCCTAGGAACTTGGAGTGGACAACTCTGATCAATGACCAAGTCATTAGATGCTATAATATTTTCTTGTGGTTGGATATTGACCTATTCTATGAAGAACGGTCACAGGTATGGTCAGGCTCAAGAACTTAAATCATCAAAATGAAGACATGTCCTTTTTATAATAGACTTTTTCATCTTCACTGATAGAAGTTACTTGATCCATTCTAAGCAAGGAGTTCATGTTTGAAAGTCATACTTTTTAATTTTGTACTTTTGCTACTTTGTATTGAAACACTATAGTGAACAAGAACATGGTAATTCATCTTTGACAGCAACTGAAACTGAATTGGTGTTTTGTGATGACTCCAAACTTCTGAGCATGCTATTTTGAATACTAAAGACTTAAAAGCGTCCATTCATTCTTAAAGTTTGATAAATACACATCCGATTATGTCAACCATAAAGATGTTTATTTTCTTCCAGCAACAAAAACTTACAATTTTATAGCACTTGCTCTTGTCCTCTATTTTTGTTATGAAGGTTTTCTGGATAATCTTACTTTGTTACCTCTTGTGACCATGTAATTATATCCTAGACCTTATTAATATAATATTTTTTGTATCCTAAATGTGCTACTTAGTAATTATCTATTTATGTTGATCATCTCTGTTATCCTTGAATCGTTCTTCTCCAATTGTATGTAATTAAGTACACT
The DNA here is from genome assembly GCA_025631175.1 of Iris virginica. Classification (NCBI taxonomy): domain Eukaryota; kingdom Viridiplantae; phylum Streptophyta; class Magnoliopsida; order Asparagales; family Iridaceae; genus Iris; species Iris virginica. The sequence continues at coordinate 5,668 of JAOTQG010113570.1, forward strand.
TTGTATTCTTCAGTTGATTGACTATAAAATTGTTACTATTGTAAGTGATATATCATTAATAGATCTCAAAGGATTGCTAAATCTTTAACTTGATTACAGTGGGGTGTTGCCTACAAAGTATCAAGGAAAGAAGATGAAGAGATTGCATTGACGGTAATGTTCTTTATTATGTTTACTAAACCATAATAGCTGAAAAATTCTCGCCATTAATTTTTCAGCTATTTACTAAACCTTGTTTTATGTTTTTCTGTTTTACCTAAATCTGATCTTTGACACTTCAGAGATGCTTGTTATGATGAACATTTGTGCTTATTGTTGGGGAGTTTAAGTCTCTTTTACTGTCCAAATATGTCGCTCTCATATTACCAGTTCATCTCCTTGTAAGCACAAGAGTAAGATAGTTATTGACTTTTCACAGGCCTTTACTGCCAACAAGAAGCTGGGCTATCTTTCCTTTTAGTATCATAAATCACAATGCCTGACTTGCATTCCAACTTCCGAGACGGGCTGACTTATGAGTCAACTTGTATAATTTAGGTTTCTTCGTACTTTGATCCCTTTTCCATACTTGCCTTAGGTAGAGGCTGCTCCTATGACCTTTCAAAGATGCATGATTTTTACTTGTTTGCTAAAATGCTTACACCAATTTGGGAATCATTTGTTCCCTCTGTCTCAAAGATTTAATCCGACTTTCCTTCATGTTTTCAGAAAATATCCCCATTTATGAAAAGAGTTAGTATAAACTTCAATGCAATTCATAGGAAATATAGAAAAGTGAAGCACTTGTCAAATGGGCTTCCTTTAGGAATCAATACAGTATTCTGTCGAAACTCGAAACAAATTAAATTAGCAAACAATGAAAATGCACCTAGAACAGTATGTCCTCTGTTTACAGAGTATGTCTAACAAGTGTAAGGAGCTGAACCGTTTTACTTACATTTCCTTTCTATGATCTCGTGGTATCATTCAGTATCTGGAAGTGAGAGAGAAGCAATACGACAAGAAGGAATATGTTGATTTCTTCACGGTAAGTTCGAACTTTATTGGTAGTAGCACTTTCTCTTTAGCGTATCTTAAGTTAATGCAACCCACATTTGCTTTCAGGACACGACAGCTTCAACACCAACTATATCTGGAGTAATGGTGTGAGTGGCAGAAACAACTTGATAGACTGCTTGCGACAAACTATTAGCTACTGTTGTAGCATGATAAATCGTCTAACTGTTTTACTTTTTAGATATATAGCATCTCCAGATAAGAAGGTAAACCAAAATTACTTGGGGCCTGCACCACTTGAAGAGATTGCCAAGTAAATAATCTCTTAACCATGCTTAACCATGAATTTGTTAATGCTCTCTTGCTAGTGTATGCCAAGAGTTGTCTTGGAAAGTCCGACCCTATGTTTGTGTCAGGAATCTGGAATTAGTCACCGGTGTACAGGTGTATGAGTTATTAGCTCCATCATGTCAGGGAAGCTATATATTCTCCGACCGCGAGTACTGCCTTTGCACAAGCAGGTCTGATGGCTGTCGCTAGTACACCATTTCCAGACCATTGCTATCGGAACAACTAAAAAGGGGGATATATGTACTAATGAGCATCTCAATTTGTATTACCCTACCGTTTCCATTAATTCGGGGTTTGAAAGTGTCTACTATAGCATGCCTCACACCTACCTGTTAAGCGTCTGTTTCTGGTGTTTGAAATCCATACATGTCATAGGCCTGCTCTGTATTCTTTTCTTGTTCTTTTAATCCATCTGCATCACCCTCACTGATACTCCTGATTAGTATCATATCTCTGGTAGGTTTTGATAAGAGTAACTGTTTCTGGAAACCCAAAGATGTTGCAGAATTGCATTAGTCATTAGTATTTCGACCTGCCCCAGAGGTCTAAGATACTGCAGTGGTTTGACTCTGATCTCCTTATTCATGGTGCAGACAAATTGTTCATGCTGAAGGACCCTCCGGGCCCAACAGAGACTACCTTTTCCATCTTGAGAAGGCACTCATTCAGTTAGGTAAAGTTTATACCGTGCATCAATGTATTATGATCACATTAGTAGTATTCATTTCTGTTGTGCGCACAATTTGGCTTGTCCTTTTATTTCAATTTCCACTGATCATTTTACATGTTTCAAACTACATAGGATGTGAAGACAGACATGTTATAGACCTTGCAAACGAAGTACGGTGTATTCTTGCAGAGAAGGAGCCGACTGTTTCATGACCCCGTGAGAGGGGCAAAGGCGAAATTTACAGCCGATAGATAGACTTGAACAGTTTTACTGCAGAAGGATGCTATAGCTGATGCCCGACGAAATTTTACTTCTACCAGAGCTTTCGTTAGAAGGTTGATGAAGATTATTTTGAGCCATTGTTCCTCATATTGCCCGATTGTAAACCAATTATGGAACACCAAATACTGCATTATATATAGTGCTTTCAGGCAGATTTCTTCTTTCTTTCTTCTTTCCTTCCTTTCATAGTTTCATATCTTCAGTATCAAGACCAAACCCACCGTCTATCTGCCCTAGAGGAAAGAGCAGGGTTAGTTTTGGCGCATTTTGAGGCTTGAACCTCTCTTTTCACTTTTATGTGCCGGTACTAGGGCTGCAGTGAACCGAGCCTAGGGATGACAAAGGTCAGTTGGTATACCGAGCGCCTAGGAGTGCCCAAGGAGCAAGTGTGTTACACTCTCCAGTTTAGAGAGTGAATTGAAAGAAAATTTGGTTTTTTCATCTGACGGAATCGAGAGAGAGGGACTGAGGGAGAGAAAGAGAAAGATGTATCAGTTCTTTTGGGAAATTCCTTGATTTTAGGGATTTATTCAGAATGAGTTGAGAATATAAGCGCGTATTATTCAGTGTTTTAGGACCCTCCTTATTGGAGTACCTAAGCGCTCGATATAATTTGTATGACAAGGTGGACGATAAGTGGAAAATTCATCCCGTCCACTGTCCCTAGGATGAGAAAGGAAATGGCGTAAATGAGAACAGAATGGGAATGGAAATAGACTTTGATTATTTGGAGGGAATGGAAATCGCAGCCCTGTCGATTTATTTTCCGTCTCATTAATATGTATATAATATTGTTTATATAATATATATTTTCCATTTATATTATTTATTACTTTTTTGTGCATTGTTCAATTAGTAAAATAAGAGCATAAACAATGTAGATTTACTAATTTATTTTGAACAAAGTTAAGAGTTTTATTTTTTGTGTTTTTTGATTGATAAGAAAGTTTGAAATTGATACATTTAAAAATTGATCTAATTAATAAACAATAATGCTTAATACACTGCCATAATCAACAGACGAGTTGTAAGAGTTTGTACGGTACAAATCTACACAGACGAGTTTGAAATTGAAAGGATGGTGATTAGCTAGACGGGATTCATGTTAACTTAATGTCTAACCATAAAAGCGAGGGTGAATTCCCTGCGGATCAAACACATCAATTTTTTACATTTAAAAATTAAAATTATTTCTAAAGTTAAAAAGTATAATAATATCACAGTTGAAAGTATTTATGATATTAAATATGTTACATCCTTCTTTTTAATTTAATTGTTCATTTCTCATTTGCTTAATATTTATGAAAAATAAATTTTGTAAATATAATTTTAAAAAAAGTAGGTCCAAATGATAGTTGTAGATATAAATCACTTCTTCCATTCTCAAATAGAAAAATGAACTATTATTTTGAAATTTTTTAAAATAAAATAGTGAACAATTAAACTAAAATAAATGGATTAGTATTTTATTTTATTTTTAAGAACATAAATATTGTGAAAATTAAAATATATTCAGTAGAATTTTCTTTTAAATTCAATAGAATTTAATATGTGTATAATATTATGTAGTTCAACTTTTTGATATTTTTGTTGTTTATAGATTTTATAGAATAGTAAATTCATTTTCCTAATAGTAGTAAATTGCTACTTAAAATTAATATATTTACTCCTACTTATCAAAAAGATATTTCTATTTATTTTTTTACAGTTAATTATATTTAAATTTGATCAAATATTTATATATGAAAATCTTATTGATATTATAAATTTCATAAAAATAGTTATTAAATTACTATTAGATAAATAACTAACAACTATTTTCGGAATTTTTAATATTAAGTAGCCTTTTACAAACAAAAAAAAAGGCAAATGGAAAAAGAAAAAATTTAAGACGGAGGTAGTATTAAAGAAATTGAATTATAAAATTCATTTAAACAGTGAGAAAAGGAAAAATATCTACTGCAGGATATGTGCATAATTTATATTCATTATGTACATTATGAACACGATTAGCAAGGAGCGCCTCACGCACTCCATATCATTTTCACCTTTCTTTCGGGTCTCCAGTTCCTATTCGGTTGAGGAAAACGTCACAAAACAACATAGCTCCAACAACAAGGTTTGCTTACGTATCTACCGCTTATTGGATTTGACAACTCGACCAAAGTATTTTCCTCGTCAGTATCGGAATCAACCAAAACATATAAATACCCAACCCAACCCAATCAATCCCCCAACAAGTCTCCCATATCCCACAAACAAACAGAGCTCTCTCTGTGTGTGTGTGTGTGTGTGTGTGTGTGTGTGTCTGTATACATGGCAAAACAAAGGAAAGCAGCAGCTATGGCCGTCAAGAACATAACAGCAGTGCTTCTTCTTCTCTTTCTATATGGTAAATCTCATTAGTTTCTTCTTCTTCTCATTATGTAGACGTTTAACTGTAACTGACATTTTTTAATTTGTTTACTGATTATACGTTTGAAATTATTATTAAGTTACTTAAATTTTGTTCACATTCTTCCATTATTTTCTTATATTTCTCCAAACACTATTTGAAACTCTTTAATATATGTTGATTATCGCTTCTTGCAGTCTCGTCACCTCATCGGTAAAACTTTTATTGTTGAGGAGCCCAACACACCCCGCAATACTCTTGTTCTTCGCGATTTCTTCTTGTAATTCATTTAAGTATGAACCTAATGGCGTCATCATCTATCTATTTATATATATTAGAAAATGACACTTAGGCTTAGATCATGAATATGATATTTTTGATTTTTTATTTTACGATGGATCCCATCATTTTCTCTCTATCTCTCACCTATTTTTTTTTTAATTTATATATCAAATATCGCACGAAATAAAAATCAAAGATATTATATTCATGATTTGAGCCTAAAGCAAAAAATGACAGTTAAGCAGCAGGAAGCAAAGTAAGTAAACTAAAAAAGAATATGCAGACTTACAAATAAAATTACAAAATAACTAAACTGATATTACAAATACATTCTCAAATTAACCATTAGATATCAAATATTACATACCAATAAATACATTCTCAAATTACAAATATCATTGTTGAGGCGTTCATAACACCGTGTAATATCATTGTTGAGTTGTGAAATATGTTGTTTTAGTTGCTCTATGAATGACGCTCAGGCTGAGGTTGCGCTATTTATAGGCATTGGCTGCGGCACGACTATCATTCGGGCCTGAATTTTAGCCTCACATTCTTCCAACATTTTTCTTATCTTTCTCCAAACACTATTTGAAACTCTTTAATATATGTTGATTATCGCTTCTTCCAGTCTCGTCGGTGAAACTTTTATTGTTGAGGAGCTGAACTCACTCTGCAATACTCTTGTTATTTGCGATTTCTTCTTGTAATCCATGTATGTATATATTTGATGGCGTTATTATCTATCTATTTGTATATATTTGAAAATGACACTTAGGGTCAGATCATGAATATGATATTTTTTATTTTGCTAAGAATCTCATCATTTTCTCTCTATCTCTCTCCTATTTTTTTAAATTTATATATCAAATATCGCACGTATATCGTACGAAACAAAAATCAAAGATATCATATTCATGATCTGAGCCTAAGTTATCTG
>JAOTQG010113592.1:0-11582 GCA_025631175.1 Iris virginica
ATTTTCTTTCTATCTCTCTCTTACTTTTTCACTTTACATATCAAATATTAAAATCAAATATCGCACGATATCGTATTTCTGATCTGAGCATAATAAATTTTCATTATCATTTTTTATATATTAGTATTTTTTTTTATATAAACGTAATTTTATTTCAAAATTTTTAATTAAGTTATTATTTTAAAACAAATGTATTTCGTGCTCTCAAACAAAATATTTTAAATTATTTATAAACGATAAACTATTTAAAATATTTAGTTAAATTATTTTCTTCTCTGTGCCTGAGGTCACGAGCATAATACAATATATTTTTTTGTTGTCCTTTTCAGAGACTTTTAATTTATTTTAAATTACATTATCACGAGATAACTCATTATCCGAACAAATTCAAACACTAGTCTTGGATCGAATATGTGTTTTTCTTTGTTTTAGTGTGAATTATTATATATGATTTAGTGTGATAAACCCTTGGTATAAGTGATTTTGATTGATTTTGTGTATTTTTATTATGAATCGTTTAGAATGCTCTTTCATATGCCTTTATTCAAATAGGTTTTATTTCTATCAACAACCTCTACCGTAGTTATCACCGCCACCTCCTCCACCATCGCTACCAAAGTCTACCTCCATCGACATCATCACAGCTGTGATCACCTTCACCACTATCACCGCTTCCTACACCCCATCCCCCGCCCTCCTCCCCACCACCACCACCTCTTCCATCGTCGTTACTACTAGTTCCACCCTTTCAACCGCCATCTTTATTATCACCACCAACACCTCTACCATCACTACATCTCATTGCTACTATTAGCACGAATCGCTCTTGTTTGGTGAAGATGGTGGTGATCGCAACAGTGGAGGTGGCGACAATGAAGGTGGTCGCGTGGACCGTGTGATGACAGGGTGAAGATCGTGGGGAGGAGTTGTAGTGGTGGAGGTGGATGTGGCGTTGGAGTGGGACTGAGAGTGGTGGTGGACCTGGTGGGGGTTGTGGCAGGGCTGGCCCTCACCTAGGACGAATTGGGCAATGGCCGAGGGCTCAAACTATGAAAGGGCACCAAAACACTTTTCCCCCCCTCTTTTATATATGTTCCACCTAGCAATTTATGAGCCTATTTTTCTCCTTGTAACTGCATTGTCATACACGATCTACATCAAAAAAGAACGGAAAAAAAATCTTCTCACGCAGTAGTAGACGACGCTCCCTCTAATCAAATCCCATAATTATCTCCCTTCCTCAGTAACGCCGTCAGACTCTCCAAATTTTAAGCTGCTCAATCTTTCTACTTAAAATAGAAATTAAGAGTAATTTTCTCCCTTTCTCTACAAAATTTAATCATTCATGCTTGTGTTTGTGTTTTTGTTCTGCTTTACTACCGTTGTAAATACTGTTTTTCTCATCTATCATTAATCTATTCGGAATCAAATCGGTGAGTCAGAAGCGTTCAACGACTTTTCTTATAAGAGTGAGATCAAAAGGTTTGAATCGTTCAATTATTTTTTTTTTGCTATTCTATTTCTCATTTATCCCTTCTCTGCCTCATTGTCTACTTAGTATTCAATCAAATGTCCAAATGAAGTGAGCATAACTTTAGTGACTCCAAATTTGCTTAGATATATTTAGAAACTGTTAGGGGTTAAAAAAATTTAAATGATAATTGATAAATTGATATTAATATAAGTGTTGCATTTATCTTGTTCAATGTTCACAGTGAGCCAATTTTTTTATATGATAGGTGTTTGAATTAATGAATTCCACTAGTCTTTTGTGTTGTAATTTCAAGTAAAATTCTATTATGTTCATAAAAGAATCAATGGAATTCAAAAGAGTACTGCAGTTTTATTTTCTGATAAAAGATGTTAATCACCAGTTGATGTATCATAATGTGCCCAAATTGTATTTAAGTTAACGAATTCTCTATTCTTCCCATTTTCTAACCTTTCTTCTTAATCTATCTCTCTCTATTTCAATTTACATCAAATAATTCTCTTTTTTTTACATGTTTTAATTAGTTATTTATTAATTTCATAGTATGATAACTTAAATTTTGAGGGCACAAATTTAATTTTCATCCTAGGCTTCAAAAAACCCTCGGGCGGGTAGGGGTGATGGAAGTGGAGATGATGGTAATGTATGCGATGATATATGTTTAATTTTAGTTTTATTATGTAGTATAAAACCTGAAAAAATATTATCAATTGTGTTTAATTCAAAAGAAAAATATTTGGAACAAAATTATGCAAGAGACATATGATACCGCCATTTCACTAAAATACCATAAACAACCAAATCGATCCAAGTAGGGACTCAAATAAGTCAAATGGATTTAATTTTGATCGAATCGTTTAAACCTGTATCGACTCGATTTGTAATCATTTCATCAATAAAGTCGAGCTTAATTTTCAGTTTCGTCGTATTTTGTGAGTCTGACTCTACTCGACTTACAAAGTTCGCGTGCCGGCTCGTTAAGGACTCAATACGCATTTATAACTTTACGAAGTTATTCAATGTAACTGTGTAACATATTTACATGAAATTGGATTATTGTAGTTTGTAAATTAATTTTTCATTTCATATTTTAAAGGAATAAATTACAAATTACAAATTTTTATTTTCTATAACTCATAAGCAAAATATTATTGTTGATAATTTTTTAAACGTTTTTATAAATTTCCTTATTTAAGAAATAATAGAAAGGATCGGCGCACAAGTTTTGTTAAGAGCATAAAGTTTGGACCTTGGGTCATATTCTCTCTTCGGCAAGACTCGTGAAAACTCGTCAAAATTTATTAAAAGTTCATCAAGACACGTTAAAATGTCCGTCAGGTCGGCTAAGGTATGTAAAATTCATGGCTCACGAGCATCTTACGAGTCTGTCACAAGCCAAGCCCATTTATTTTAGATTCGATTCAAATTCGTGAAAACTCAACTCGTAAATTTTTTTTAAAAACTTAATTCAAATTTGTAAAAATTCGACTCGATCCGACTCATTTACGGCTCTAGATACAAGCCTTGGTGTGTACTGATCCTTTCAAATATACCTACAAAATATGGGAGACGCTATTTGCAGTTTTGCACCCTCCCTATTATGCTATTTCATACAATCTATTAATTTAGTAATTAATATTGATGGTAAGTGGATAATATCACTCCCAATTATCATATCACTTTGACATAATTATTTTATTTTTATCTTACCTCATAAAATATTTATTTAAATAAATAATTCATATAAATATAATTACATTTATCTTCCTTCATATCATAATTATACCTATTATCGAAATAACAATAATAATAATTAGAATAATATTAATGATTGTTATCATAATTATTATGAATAAATATTGTTATGAAATGTGTAGTTATTATTAGTAATATTATCATTACATTTACGTACATGTCATTTTAAAGGTTTAAAAGAATATTCTTTTATCTTTCTCATAATTATATTTATATATTTCATTCTTAATTGGAGGAGCTAAAAAATACTATACACAACCTTTAAAATGACATATACATATATATTTCTACAAAAATATTTATTTGTAATCCTAATATACTAATAACTATCACTATAATTATAATTTATTCTTATTATTATATTAAGGAAGACAATTTTTCTTTAAAGATCAATACTTTATATTATTTTAATATAAAATATCTTACTAGATGAAAGATTTTTTTTTTAAATATTCAGCTCAAAATGGTATAACAAATAGGAATAATATTATTTGCTTATCATATAATTTGATTCCTAAATTAATGGAGGTTTTGAAAACGCATAATAAGGGATGAAAATATTCCCCAACGTCATTTTATTCTGTGAATGAATTTATCTCCAAAACTCAAATCTTCTTCGTCATTTTTTTTTAAAACTTTATTGTTAATTTTAGTATAAAGGTTGATGAAAAGAGATATAGGAAGACGAAAATGCGTTTACACGTGGAATTTTTTAATATGTTTTATTTTTGTTTATATTTTGTGTTTGTTTTGTGTTGATTTTAGTTTTGTAAGATTTTTACAATTTTGCCCTTTAAATTTTAAAAAATTAGATGATAGTGATGAAGAGAGAAAGTGAGAAAGAATGATAGTTGTAATTTAATGTGATGTTTAGTAGGATATAAATGTAATATAAGGATATGTAAAAATAATAGGTAGAGAGAGAAAATTTGATGTGATGTTTAATAGAATATATTTTTGGTTTGTTTTTCAAACAATATTTAAAAAACTGGACCGGTGAACACACCCAAGTCTTGGGTATGAAAGCTAATTACCATCTTTATATTCTCAACCAGATTTACATTATAGGTTAAAGGACTAGAGAAGAGTCAAGAGAGTATAGCTATAACAAGGAGAGGCAAAGGCTAGATAATACCTACAAAGGTGACTAGCCCCCTTTATTCAAGGTTTACACTAGAACAGCTCAAACTCCAGTTGACCTCCGGTAGCACCTCCGCAGTCCAGATACTTTCTTGCCTTTTCAAGAGAGGCTAATTTAGAGAGACCAACGTCGTAAGGTTCAGGCAATTCTGGCGGAATTGCGCAGCGTATCAGTGCCCAATTTAGGCCATCGAAGAATGGGTGCTGCTTGATCTCAGCAGCCCCTCTCTGCGAACCTAGTCGATTTTCTGGCTCCTTCACCAAAAGCCCTTTGATAAGGTCTCTTGCATGAAGACTAACAAGCGGAGTTTCAGGGAATTTAAGGCTATGCAACACCACGTTGGCTAGTGTCTCCTCGTTTCCTGAACCTTTAAAGGGTGTTCTGCCATACAGAAGCTCGTAAAGGAAGATACCAAATGTCCACCAATCAACAGCACTCCCGTGACCATCACCTTTGATAATTTCAGGAGCCAGGTACTCGTGCGTCCCGACAAAGGAGTTGGATCGTGCTTCTGTTGGCTCAGCTATGAGCTGTGGCAATGATCTGATATGAGCAGCCATGTCTGCTTTCGTTTTCCTTGCTTTCGCGGCAAGTAAAAGCCTGGGTGTGAAGCATGAGACTTGACATGTTGGTTTAATGCAGAAAGGGTCTATGCAATTGGATCCTGCACAAGGACCTGACATCCTCGGAGGCTCCATGCCAAGAGACGGTGATTGCAGAAGAGTTGGGTTCACAGAACATCTAAGAGAGAGGTCAAAATCTGTAAGCATGATGTGGCCATCTTCTCTGACAAGAATGTTCTCTGGTTTCAGATCTCGATATATAACACCAAGCATATGCAAGTATTCCAGAGCCAGAAGAACTTCAGCAACGTAAAATCTGCACACATTACGAGGAATGAAGTTAGGTTGGAGATTGTTGAATCAAGAATAGCAGCTGTGAAGCTGATTCTAATAAAAAGAGCTTCTAATCTCAGATTTTACAGAATTAGGAGCAACAATCCACTCGCAGTTGGCAAACGCAAGATGCAAAATTAACAATCTAGTGGTGCTAATACCACCTTGAATCACAAGAATGAAGATGGAGTTCAGTTGTGACCATATGGAGTTTTAGGAGCCCAACACACTTGATTTCAACAAGACATGCTCATCTTTAACCCAAAATGGAATACATGTCAAACATTTTAAGGTCCCCACCCTCATCCATCATGACAGTGATAGGCAGAGACACGAGTTTTATATGAGAAGATGTGAAAACCCTCATGCACAAGTAACAAGAATAGATGGATGAAACATTCCAGCTCTGTAGTGACTAACCCAGAACTAAATGAGAAAAAGAAGTAAAAGGTCTTAAACATGGCATATAATCACCTACTCTGGTCATTTGCAATTTACTAGTCAATGCATATCAATTTCTAGAGTTCCCAAATGAAATTGCATACCCTGGTCTGCTTAGTGTTATGTTTTACTTGCTTCTAAAAGGCAAGCCAGGGTGCAGTGATTAATTTGATTCAAATAACAAGGTCATAATGGACAAGACTATTCACTCTCCTTTAGCCAGATTCAGGCTGCCAAGAGCACTTTCTGGTTCAATACTTCAATTTAAGTCCAAAAACTTCGAAAGGCCAAAATTACAGGATTAAATAAGTTACAAATTCAGTAAACCAATCGTGAGTAAATTTAGTTTTCAATACTTCAATTCAAAATGAGAACTAAAAAAATTACTTTTTATTAATGGTTCAACCACATACAAAGTAGGCCTTACTCCACCTGCATTGTTAGAAGTGCGAGGATATCAATATCAATCAAGCCAGGGATAGGGGGAGACCAAAGTTAACATGGACATCCATAGTACAAAATGACACACTCCCTCCGTCCCAAAAATCATTCCCATTGTACATTTTAAGAATGTAGCTTTTCACTTTGCCATTTTAAATAGCATTACATTGTTAACAATTTTTAGAAATGGGAAGATAATTATGGGACAAACAAAGTGGAATGTGGGAAGATTTTTTTGGGAGATAGGGAGTATATGGTTGTGGCTTCTACAATGACCTTGCATTAGACCGTATTGAATGACAAAAGGATTCATGTACCCGACCTCAACTGATTGGGAATTAGGGAATACAGCTGAATTGAGTTGAGCAAGCATGGACATGACCCACACACAAATCCATGGTATTTCCCAAACTACTAGTAAAGCAATCATAGTTTAATAGGTTTCACAGTACGCTGGGGCAGAAGATACATGGTAAACAAACTTACCATTGCAAAGGCTATAATTCAGTCACAGAATTAAACTTTGTTGTCGCTAAGACAAGCACAATCAATAAAACCAGGGTATTTTAGCATATGCAAGTTTTTAATTTGTCAATTAGTATTGTTTGTTCATTTGAATAAAAATTATTTTGTTTGTATGTGAGCTAACAACAAGAAAAACATGAAACAAAATCAATCCCATAAATATATATCCTACCTTGCAGCTTGTTCATGAAAAAATCTGCCAGGTTGCTTCTGCCGAAGGACGTGCAGATCTCCACCTGGACAATACTCCATGACGAGACATGACAAGTTATCGGATACAAAATGGGCATAGAGAGTAGGAAGAAAGGGATGATCCAGGGTTCGCAGAATTTCTCTCTCAGTTTGAGCCCTCGGCATCTTCTTCCTTCTCTCCAGAAAATCATTGTCCATTACCTTTATTGCAAAGGGGCAGTTTGTTCCAATTAGCTCAGCAAGATACACCGTACCAATGTCACCACAGCCGAGCTTCTTCAACAGATTGAAATGACTCAATCCTAGAAACCCATTCTGCTTCATAACATGATGGACAGCTTGCCACCTGACATCATTTGACATATGAGGTCTATTGCCAACACTGCACACGCTTAGATTGCTCTCGTCACTGATGCTAGTACTAGTACTGTAATCACCCATGCTGCTCTTCGAGCTTTGAGTGAACTCTCCTTTATCTGCACCTTTTGAGTTTTTGTTATGGCTTACAACAACATGAGTACTTCTGTCAACACCACCTGGAGTGAAGCATTGTCCTGTAGCAACATTATTTGTGCTGCTGACGCTGGTTTGAGCATTGATATTTGTAGAGAGTGGTGCCGAAGAGTCTTTGATGGACTCTGCCTGTGCATCTTTCAGATGACACTGACATCTTTGGCATATCAACTGGCTAGTATCAGGTTTCACTATGGCATTAACTTCATTGGATACTTTAGACAGGCCGGGAGCAGAAACTGAATCCTGCTTTGATTTCTTCTTCACTAAATTCTTGTTCCTGACAACTGCCTTGACTACACGCGGAGCATTTCTTGTTGACTTACTTAAACTAATGCTGTTAGTGGAACCAGATGATGATGGAACACTCTGCAACCTCCCTTTTCGCCTCAGCTTAGGAACTGCTTTCCTTGAAGAACCTGATGTGCTTTCTTCTGGTAAGGGAGTTATTTCAAATTTACCCATTTTATCTTCATCTGGAGAGGCTCCAGATCCACTGGCTTCGGCACTGCCAGAACTCCTCAGCTTCGGAACTGCTTTCCTTGAAGAATCTGATGTGCTTTCTTCTGGCTCGAGCGTTATTTCAAATTTATCCATTTTATCTTCATCTGGAGAGGCACCAGATCCACAGGCCTCGGCACTGCCAGAACTCCTCAAATTTGCTAGCCGTCCAGATTCTGAAATCGCAGGAGACCGAGGTGTCTTTGTTAACCACTTCATGGCACCAGATTCACTGGCTTCGGCACTGCCAGAACTCCTCAGCTTTGGAACTGCTTTCCTTGAAGAATATGATGTGCTTGCTTCTGGCACGAGAGTTAATTCAAATTTATCCATTTTATCTTCATCTGGAGAGGCACCAGATCCACCGGCTTCAGCACTGCCAGAGCTCCTCAAATTTGCTAACCGTCCAGATTCTGAGATTGCAGGAGATCCAGGTGTCTTTGTTAACCGCTTCATGGCAGCCATTTCTGAGGCCTGGGATATACATAAACCCCTTAGTGCCTGCTTAAGAGACACGGGCTCCGAAAATCCAATTCCAGATGAAGAAGATGTGCTCATCCTCATTGGTTTCTTTAGTGCATTTTTCCTGGAGGGGCCAACACCAATTTCATCTGAGAGGCTTAAAACATTGAATGAAGATTTAAGATGAACAGCTTCAAAGAGCTTATTGATGTCATCTTCCAAAGATTTATGGTATCCTTGTTTCATACTGAGAGGGTTTTGCTCTTTTTCATGTGGCCCTACTTTATATACCCCTTCTGAATATTCACTTGAATGAAGCTCATCCTTGGATTCAACAATTTCGCAAGTACCATACAGTGAACCCATAATTTCCCTGTTGTTAGATGCAGTATGAAGGATTACATGGATTGAGCACCACAGAAAATTAGACAGCAACCCTGCATGTTCCTTCCATTCCTTTTATCTGGAAAATTTCCCATTATAAGCATACTATCATGAGTGATACATTATTGCAGAATCAGTCAGACGCTTTCATTCAAGTTTTAACATCCGTAACTCCAATTGAAGACACAGTCACAACTCTTCAGTCACTACAAGTGTAGTGACATCCAACTCCTGCCAGCAATATATAGATAACATCAGCAACACATCCCTCAAGTGTCTGACAAGATATCACAACTATTGAATGTATCGAAGCACACAGACAGAAGTTTTATTCTATAAAATATTCCAGATTCAACAAACTCTCGGACAAAGCCGACATCTTTTATATACAGAGGATGCCCAACAAAACAGCATCATAGATATGTTCTGTTAATCATCAACTGCCACTTCAGAACAGTATATGCTGGTCTTCAGCCTCACACAAACAAGTTAAATACTTGCTCTTCATTTTGAACAATTCAGAAGTAGAAGTATCATTAATCTTACTCCTTATGCATTATCGTAGATGAACTCAATACATAAAAGATTCCCGTAAAATCTTATGCTAGTAGCATGAAAGTGATCTCTTTCGTTTAAAATATACTCCGTTCATCCCAAAATGATCATCCTATTTTGGCTAGTATTGGTCAACTTAATCTAACTTTGACTAAACATTTAAAAATCCACTAATTATTGTAGTGTTCACCTAATATTGTTCCAGTGATTGCAATTATAGAATTTAAAACATAGCAAATGTAAGTCAAATAATAGTTTGATTTTGTCTAAGATTGACTTTCAGCAAAAGGAAGTAGGAAAATATTTTTGAACGTAACGAGTAAATCATTACGTCCACCATTCAGCCAGCAATCATCAAATACCGAGTATCTCAAATCAAAGCACTTAAAGCATATAGCAGAATCACACAATTACAGTAACCTCAATTCAAAAATCAGTATGTGATATACAAGGAGGGAAAGGAGTTCAAAACACGTACAGCAGATACACTCCCTCCGTCCCTAAATGAGTTAGGGGCAAAGGGAGGAATGTGTGTACTGTCATCCCTCTACATTCCCTACAGTTAAGATACAAGTAAGATACAAACTCCTGTAGGCTTTTACATAGGTACACCAGTCTCTTTTACTTGTCTTCTTTCCCGACTAAATGACCTACAAGAGATAGCATAGTGAAAAGACCAAATCCCCAAAGGAAAAGGTATTGTATATACAGTATACTATTTACAGCGGAAACATATTCTACAGTCCAAATTCCCCAGCAAGCTAATCTTTCTATTCCAATGCGCAAAAAGCCTCATTGTTTTTTTTTTATCTCATACATCTACACTGTTTCCATTTCTCCAAAGAAAATCGCATGGACATTAAGTATACTTTTCATTTGTGGGTATTGGACACCAAAATCAGCAGCAATTTTCTTGTTCATGTCAAAGGCAAACAAACACTTGACAAAAGACTGACTCCAGAATAATTATCATCACTTCTCTCTTTTTCCTGACGTCCATAACTAGAGATGCCCGACTTGAACAAAATCAATACTACAGCTATCAAAAAGTGAGACATTCTGACTCCCCAGTTGTACCCCCATTTCTATCCTATCACCAACCTTCAAAATTTCTTTAGATACAAACACAATCATCCCAACACAGTTCAAAATCAAACCCGACGGAATAAACTTAAAATCCAACCAGAAAAAGGTTCAAACCCAAAACACGCACACACATACGCAGAATACATTTCATTTACTTCCACTTCACATACTCTGAAGTTCCTACAAGTGAAGAAAAAAATCAGCAAAAATGAGTAAAATGCACAGCAATGCAACATGGCAATGATTGGCAATAAGTTCTAGGTAGTAAAATGTATGAATCTAAATCACAAAAATGAACGGAACGAATCTCATAAAAATCAAAACTTTAAGAAAAGGGAAAAGCACTATCAAGCATAAAGTTGAGATCTTGGAAACTTACGGAGGGGGAAACAAATGTGTAGATTTTTCTGAGATCTTGTGAAACTTGTAGAGAGAGAGGGACAATAATGGGCTGAGGAAAGTTTTTAATTTTTGAAAATTGGGGAGAGGTGTGAAACCCTAGTAGTGTGGGGTGGGGTTTATTATTTCAGGAGGCAGAAGCATCTGTGGACAGAGATGGGAAGAGAGAGAGAGAGAGAGAGAGAGAGAGAGAGAGAGGTGAACCGAACTTTACTGTTTCCTCTTCTCTTTCATTTGATGTATATAGCGACAGAGATCTGATGGTCCGATGGCTGATGGGGCCCACTTTGTACATTACTGTGGGTCCAGGATAAGGGATGGGTACAAGTAGTCCTGATTAGAGATCTTGGATTTTTTCCGGGTCAAGAGAATTTCCGATCGGTCGATTTGTGAGGCAAGTGCGTCAAGACTCAAGTATCTATGAAATGAAATTACCGTGTTTGAGGATTGGGTGTTAAAAAATATAGGGACAACTTCATAAATGGTCCCTGAACTTTTTCGTAATCCACAATTCGTCCCTGAACTTAGAGAATTCGTAATTTTGGGTCAAGTTCCAAAAATTGGGCCAAATCAAAGCCCACCGTGAATTTACCGTCCAAGAAGTCTGTAAACTCACACCTGTGAGTCACGTGTTCTAATATCAAAGGGCAAAAAAGGAACTACAGAAAATTCCTTCTTCTTCCTTGGTTCATCGTTTGGAACAAGATACCCCTGTATGGTAGTTTCCAGATAATGCATTTTTCTTGGATTTAAGCTTTCTTAGATCTTCAATGGCTGTCACAAATTTTTTGAACATCTG
>JAOTQG010113625.1:0-11580 GCA_025631175.1 Iris virginica
CAACCGGCTCCCATCTCTATTCCATCACACGCAAGCCTACAACATTTGAGACAATATTTTATTGTTTTTTTTTTTTTTAAGCAGCAGCAAAATGTATACTGCATATGTATCCATCCATTTTCAATTCCATTAATAATAATCTAAGTATTTTAAAATGTTTCTATTAATAATTAAAAAGAAAATATTAAAAAACTTTAATCATATTTTAAAAAATATATAAAGTTAAATATACAAATTACGCCACGTGCCCTCGGGCACGGGCTTTTACTAGTATTCAACAAGATATATTTCTCCTCAATATGTCTCTGACGAGACTTGAACTCCTAACCTCTCGTTAGGAAAGAGAAGTGGATATTGCTAGACCAAGTGGTGTTGGTTTATTAAAATCAATTGATCATAAAACGATTGGGTAACCAGAGAACATGATCCAACCGTGCATACCTTGAGCGCAGTTTTGTTTCTAGTAGTTAGAGTTTCTTTTCTCTCATCGGAAAGAAATTTCAATATATTACTTCAGCTTCTTAGTCAATTTATATGTTAGTCAAGTGTTCTAACTATTGATTTTGTACATTATATGCGGGGATGGAGCTACATTAGGGTCAAGGGGTGCCATGGCCCCCTTGACTTTTCAAAATGTTCTATTTACTTTCTCTTATTTATAAATTAATATTTTATTCCCTTTCAAATTATAGTGTATTGGGCCCCTTAATCTAAGTTTCTGGCTTCGTCCTGATTATATGGGTTCATTGGGTAGAAAATGAGGCGTTGCCATGTGCATGAAGTATAAAGTAGTTTGTTGGTACGTCGTGGTGGATGTGGGGGACAGTTGGTACACCAAACTTAGCTTTGTAGTCCTATTTATACAGCATCGTTCATGTTCTCATTGGATAAAGTAACTTTTATTTGGGATTCTTTGATAACAATGACCAAGTATAACATTACTTCTCATGCTCCTCTTCCTCTTTATAAAGTAGCGACTAGCGAGTGTACTACAGTGTTCATGGAACTGTTGAAGCTTTGGCTGTCTATATCTTAAAGCACACTCCTTTTGTTTTCCATAGGCCAGCAATGCTTTGATTCCCTTTTTCCCCCTTCATTTCAAATTAATTGCACCCTTTATTTGTGGCTGATTTTGCAGGTTTTCATTATCAGCCTTTTGGTGGCTCTTGCATCAGTAACAAAGGAATTCTCTTTCCAGAAATGTTTAGTAGCGGGTGCATTTGTTTTATCTATCAGCCTGTAAGCTTCACCATCCTTAATATCTAAATTATTCTGGCAATTTTAGCAAGTATAACACCCATATTCTCAGACCATACAAGCCTTTTCTTATATAAGTTTGAAGTCATTTATTCGTACACTTGCTAGGAGTTGCTTGATATACAGAGGCCAAAGTTCTAAGTATAAAGACATTATTATTGTATGTTTGGAACGAGATCTTTAAGAGCAGACTTGGAAATAAATCAAATGACTTCTCTGATTTGTATTTGAATTCATGCAAAATGTGAGCTGAAATCTATACAAAGAGGATTGTTTAGTGTTTAGGTTTTGTTTTTGAAAAAAGAAGGAAAAGACAGGATAGCATTGATATGAGTATAACAAAACCCGTTGTACACGGACACAGACTTATAAATATATATATAGGTATACAGGTCGAGCCTATATCGAACTTAATTATATAAAATTCAAGCTCATCTCGAATAACATTCAAGCCTAAAAGTTATGTTTAAAAATCAGCCTATTATCGTTTAAAATTTATGATGATTCATTAGTTGTACGGACCAAATTCAGCTTTCCCCGGCGTTATTGACAATTTGTTGGTCCTAACCAAAAGATATAAGTAGAAAACAACATGTTCCTTTCTGCTTCTGCATAAAGATTGAGACAAGAGTTTGTAGTTGATGTGAAAGTTGTACTAGATTCACTTAGGATTACCAAACTATGCATACCAACACATTTTTTTATTTCGCAAAAGAAGATAATGGTATTTCAAAACCCAATTTCTCGGTGTCCATAGAATAACAAAGAATCTTGTATTTGTCATGGGACCTTGTTCTTCGTGGGTGTGTGTGTGTTATCGCACCGGACTCTTTTTCTTCCTTCTCGCGCCTCCATATTTTAACGTTCCTCCTTGTAGGTCTTGTGGTTGAGGAGCAGCAGAGGCGTACTCATCCCCCTCACTCATACCCCTTGATAGTGCTAATGTCTCAATCACATGACAGTCTTCATGTTTTTGATGATTTCAGAGAGCCTTATGCATGGTTGAGCACAACTCTGACATGGATGATTATGTGAGTCCGACTTCCATTGATATAGTCTATCACTTGCCATTAGTTATTCTGGTCTGAAAAAAATAGTCGCTGCACTTCCTATTCAAAATTGTTTTATTGCATCCTTGCTGTCAAATTCTAATGTTGTTTTTCCAAACCGTTTTACTTGATGTCTATACTTCCCATGATTCTTGACATACTTGTCTTTTTCTAATTAGTTTCAAGACATGCTTGTAAAGTTCTTTATGGTGAACTTAAAGACATGCTTTTAAAATAAAACGTAAAGATGCTGCTGAGTGCTGATTGTTTAATTTGTACCTAATATTGGTTGTAGTATAGCTGTGAATGTAATCTAGCATCTTGTATGCTGTAGGTGTGGCTTTCAAAATTCTTACTTCACGGCCAAGTATTGGGAAAACCGTAACTGGCATTACTTTAAGTTGCATCAACTGCTTTATCGGCTTATCGCCCGGCTTTTGTGAAGTGCCCACTGCCCTTTGAGAGCATCTACAAATTCTTTTGCTGGATCAGAGCCCTGTGAATAATAACTATGTAACCCGCAGATCCAACGACGTCTTGTAGAGCTGCTCAGAGTATAAGCTGCAGGAGCCAGCTGATGAAATAGCAGGGATGACATTTATACTGCCACAACATCGAGATTCAGAGAATACATTGGAAAAGATCAGCTCCTGAACCCAGATTGTAGTAGAATTGGAATGACCTGCTGCTTTGTAAAAGATTGACATAAACTACGGACCTCATATATGTACCTTGTTCGTAGTATACTCCATCCGTTTTTTTAATTGTCTGAATCCGATATTTTTCAGTCACAACGTATCCCTATTATGAACATTTAAATCGAAACGGATGGAGTACTTTTATTCTAAAAGTTTTAATCGTCTGAAAGCGACATTTTTCCGTCACAATATATCCCTATTATGGACAGTTAAATCGAAACGAATGGAGTAATTTCCTTCTAAAAGAAATATACCCTTGGCTCGAGATAAGAACACATTTTCTCTCTATAATCTTGTTACATAACGATTATCATTTTTCTATATTATTACCAGTTTCACTTTTAATTATCACTCTTCATACTTCATAATTCACTGAAATTTTATCATAATATCACCAATGATGATTTTGTAGCATGTCCCATTAATACTGCTTATGTGTGTCTAGTCATAATGAAAAGCTCCAAACTCGTACTCACTGTTGGACAGAATGCGTAAACAAATGGTGGAAATTCGACTAAACAAAGCAGTGATTCTTATCATTTCCAGGTGCCATCCATTAGTTAGGTAACTTGGTTTAGTAAGTAGATGGAGAAAAATCTCTCGGTCCCATACGTTCGTCTCCACAGCTGCACTGGTATACCCGACAGCTAGATGGCCAAGTTGTAAACTTTCCACATCTCCGGGACGTGCATTGTTTTCTATTGTTAAATGGCATTAGGTACATGTAAAAAAAAACACGTTAATGCTGCTAAGATAGCTAAATGTCAACGTGTATGATGTAATTTACGACTGATTCAAATGTATATCATAAAGAACAGAAAGGAGAGTTAACTACTATCGGTCCTAATGCCTTTCGCCCTTGAAGTAAGGAAAACGGAAAAAGAATGGAGAAAACAATAATAGTTAATTTTACTTATAACTCCAAGGAACCTCACCAGATGAACTGATGCTCCAGCAAGGTCAAATGTACATTGAGGTAGCAGCCAGAACTAGCAGAGTCAGAGACTCGAACCATGAAGCCTCACCCCATCTCTGCAAGTCTTTTCTGAAAGGTCAACCCCTTGGCCAACAGATTCCCTAAGATTGAAGAGCATCGTAATGTCTCAAAACATTTGTGGCCAACTGATGAAGTCTTGGAAGAAAGAATCCAGTCAAAAAGTATGTACAAAAAGGAAAAGTTTACTAATTAGAAACCCGCTTCACAAACATCCACACAAGTTAGAACAGGAGCATCAGAGGAATAAAATGTCGGCTTCAGAAGTTAAAACCTTTCCACTGTTAACTTTCCAAGTTTGAACTGAAGCACCAAGAGTTGAGCATCCATCATGAATCTACGTGCTTGTATCGTCACAGTTTCTTTGGTAAGTTGTACGTCTTTTTAAGAAACTTGGTTGCCAGCTTATCATTTCGATAACACAAAACACGCAAGAGTGTATTCGGCTCAGTTGGGCTCCACTGACCAGAAGTTGGCGGCATTGGAAGTCTGGATTTGGTGGAAGAGTTACGGCTCTCAAGTACCATAGACTTCAACTGCTCAATAAGGCTCTCCGTGTCAGTACGGAAAAGGGGAAGTATAGTTTTCGCCCTGGTTGAAAACTTCTCTATTAAATCCATTGGCAATCCATCTCCATTAGACCAGAACAAATCCACAAGAAACCTAAAATCCTCTTCTAAAATTGCAGAATCTTGCAGGGTAAAAGAGCGCGAAGGACCTCCAGCTAGCAAAATCAATAAAAATCCATCAAAAGAAGCTTTCATTATGTCCGTAATCACACGTGTGCGCACTCTATCATGTACAGTTTCTGCTATGATCACCAAATTTTGTTCTAGCTCTTCAAGGAAAGGTTCAATCCTAGAGGAGGGAACATCCCCTGCGTATAAACCATCCCAAAGAACGCGACTTAGATCATGAAATATGACCTTGTAAGCAGTTGCCTCACACAGTTGCTGAATCCCTTCCAAACAAGAAGCTGAAGAAAGCTCAAAGGTTTTTCCAGAGCTGTGGACAATACTATCCATGTGAGTCGATCTAGTATTATTCCTCAAATGAGTGATTGTCCTCTTCTCTAGAACCTCTAGATCTTTCCTAATGTAGTGTAAAGTGTTGATGCGCACACATAAATGTGATATACTGAATGAGTTATCCCCATTCATAGTCCCAAGATGAGGCTTCCTCCTCTGACCTGTGTTTGACTTGTCCTTCTTCTTAAATACCCCATTGAGTTTTGATCCAGTTCTACATCTAGTCAATGCAGGCATGGTTGGAAGGTAATTATTTCGAGATCCTGCAGACACGTAAGAAATTAATCATTATGAGAAACAAACACTTGAAAATCTTATATAGCATGCATCTTTCCAAAAACTATTTACCAAAGCCCGTTTTTGTCTTTAAAATGTAATGTTGAAGGCATCTGTCTAAACCACTCATCAGATCAGGAAGCAAGGCTGGATGCATCGGTATTGGTAACAAAAAGAAAGCTTCCAGAGTTTCATCAATGAGCCTTAGAACCTCCACGGCAGAGGGAGCAAATCGTTCTTTATTTGCTTGTGGGCTCCAGACCTACAAATTGAGGGGTCAATCACGAGCTTATATCTGATATAAGGTAGACTAGAGAATGAAATTCAAGGTAAGTTCAATAACTACCCTGAAGGAGCTTTTTTTTAGAAATGAAAATCAAGAAATCAGTTTCGAAACACTAAAAGTAGAAATTTCGAAAATATATGTAGCTCATCGTGTAGTTATGGAGAAAAGAGCCTCAATTTAAATTATTTCAATGTTTCCATATTATTCAGAAGGTGGTCTATATATGAATTTTCTGGATACAATTTCAATTCAAAAATATCACGTGTTATCAAATATAGCAATAGTTAGCTGAGAAACCAAATCAAGTAATAATACAAGAAAACGGGACAGTACCTCTTGTTGTAGATTTCTATCCACCCATTCTTTAAGTCTGTCTATTCTTGTTTTTATCCATGATTTTGCTAGATCTACAATCACGCCTTCAGCCTCAAAAGGAGTCATCTCCTGAATTATGGCCTTACCACCATCATCGCTGTCCACTGAATCTTCCACCGCCATCTGTACAAGATCTTTTTCCAGCTTGTCAGCTGCTATCAATACTTGTATAACTTCTGGAGTCAGTTCATTAATTCCTGAAACAAATTGCTTCAGCTCATCCCCATAGCAAGTATGAAGAGTTGCTACAGCTAGACCAATAGCAAGAGGATGCCATTTCTTCAGTAATGGACTATATGTTTCCTTCTCATTGAAGGCCATGTCACTAATGTCTTGCGCAAGGATGGAAAGAACAGGTAGAGGATTTTGCTGGGTTTTGGCTAACCTCCTGCTCAACTGTACCTTCTCCCTTATCTGCATTGATAAGACACCAAATAGAAAAATAAAATGAGTCCCTCCTCTACAAAACAGTATAGGAGATATGCTTGCTAGAGTGACAAATAACCTGAGAAAAAGCTGTGCGCACTGATGACCTGATGTAAGAGTCAACCCTGCCAAGTGCTACATCAACTTCATTCCTCCTAGGATACTCGTGAGAGATGTCTTCAACCAATATTTTTGCTGCTGATAACCCAACGGATAAGACACTTTGCATTAAGTCGATATTACCCCTGTCGAAGGTGTCGTGATAAGACAGAAGCCTTTTTTCTGCCCAACCTAATATCAAGCTCAACGTAGAACTCAATAACTTAGAGTAAACTGAATCCTTTGTAGCCTTTGCATCTTTTCCAACTTCGAACAACAAATTATCAGCAGCAAAGAGTAAATCATTTTCAACTTGACCAGTAGAAACATAACAGTGAAATAAAACCCACAGAAAAGAAAGATTGTGAAGCATCTGGTCTATTCCAAGGACCACCCAAGTCTTCTTCACGAGTTCTAGCATCTCATCTACCTCCTCAATCATAGATGCTGGTTCATTCACATCAAAACAAGCTTCTAGAAGTATTTGATACAGTCTTAGATTTAATGGGACCCCATCTGCCCAATGGCATTTCTCTGAGACAGACCCATCAAATGATCTACAAGCAAGTGTCATTACACTTGGCCGAAGGGATTGCAACACTTCACTGTGCTTTCCGGTTTCAATGGGCCTCTCGTATGCCACATGAATGATGTGCCGAATTCGTTGAGCAGAAGTGTCCGACTTCTCAAAAGGCATCTTATTGTGGAGCAATAATCCAGCCTCTAGCATCTTCAAATTTCTTCTTTGCCATGCTTCATATTCTCGTTGAGAAGAAAAGTCAGCAGACTTAAACTGTTGTAATAGCTCCAGTGGTAGAACCATGGACTCGACGCGTCTTCCCAGCTGAAACAAGCACAAAATTCAGCCCCGAACAGTACATTACATACAATGATACAACTATGTAACATAAGCTAGCCACCATATCAACTCAAACATAATAATCGCCTTAACTCTTACGTCAAAACATTTATCATTTTAATTCTACTTTACTCAATTAGTTCTTAATTTGCAAATATTCAAACTACAGAAACAATCTAACTAGTCAAACAAAGACTCTGCAAAACAGAAAAAACAAGCAACAAGAGCCTAATTGTATATATATATAAAGGCTCAAATTTTCATATTTTGGCAAAGTGTGGAAGAGAAACTCTATGATTTTTTAACTTGTATTATGGAGTATATAATTCACTTTGAGAGCGACAAAAACCATCTAAATTTCAGTTTCATTACTAGTAAAATAGACCCCCAATGAACTGGGTTTGCTCCTAATGCAAATATACGACATGATTGAGCAAAAGAAGTCATTTTTATTAGTAAAATTGATCAAACAGAGAATCTATGAAGGATTCAAATGATAACCTGTCCAGCGGCAATTCTCAATAAGGCGCGGCGGACCCGGGAATCAGTCTGTTCAGAAATCCTCAACTGAACCCTCATCAGCTCCCCAACAGTCGCCGGTTTTTTCGACTTATTGTCCGAAGCGGAACCACCCTTCTTAGAAGACTTGAGGCCCAAAGCCTTCTTCACCTTGCTGGCAGCCGAAGACGTGAGGGACCGATGAAGCGACGGGGAGGAAGAAGAGAAGGACGGGGACCTCTCGACGGGGGCGGTGGCGGAGGAGGGGGAGAAGTAAGTCAAAGGCCTGGCACCGCCGGAGCTGCGGCATGCCGCAACGAAGATCTCGTAGGATGTTTCGCGAAGCTCGGAGTCGGAGAGATCAAGGGAGAGGTGGCCGAATGGGTAGTTGGGAAGGTCATCCGAGGGTAAAATTGGAATATAATTAGTGGTATTAACGGTGGTGGTGGTGGTGGTGGGTGGTGGCATGTTGTTGAATTTTTTGCGTTTATGGGATTTTGATAACGTGAGCGTGTCCCTGTAAATGTAGGAAAGGGTAGCAATTGGCATCCTACTGGAGTACTATAATCCCAACTACAACAAAAGTATTTTAGTTATTTATTTTTATTTTTATTTTTATTTTTGAGGAAAGGAAAAGTAGCTACCGTGTGTGGTCGCAGCTCCTTTTTCAATGACGTGTGAGAGAGATGGGTGCTGACCTGGGTGGTGGTGGGGTGGGGGAGTGATTTATTCTTGCTTGACTTTTAAGAAATGAATTATGTGTATGTATTGCGGTGTGTGAAAGGGAAAGAGGAGGGAGCGGAGGAGCGCCGGAGAAATGCGGAATTGAATAGGAGAGAGGAGAGAGACAGGACAGATGTTTAGAAATGGAGGAGGTATATATATGCGGTTGGAGGACACTATTGATAAAGTGTTAAACTGTGATCCCCGTGGTTTTGCAAATTTTTAGTGGCAATCCATTGATTCTAAGGGACCATCCTTCCATCTATATTCGTTAGTCAAGTATCCTCAAAGAGAGGGTAAGCTAGTCTAATAAACAAGAAAGAATTGAGATTTTTTTGTCTCATTTGGTGTTTCATCTTCTGTCACATATCTTTTAAATATGACACGTATCCAATTATTTAGAGTTTAAAATTTTAAAATTATCTTTTAAACGATTAAGATGAGGTTTTAGAATGCTATGACAGACAATGATACACCAAATGAGACAGAAAATCTGAATTTAACAAGAAAAACTAACACATCACTGCCATTCGCTCCTCCAGGATCCTTTCCCCTTGGTCTTCCCATTACTATACGATGTATTTTTAACTTTTCACAAATTCACTTTTCACAAGTTGTGCAGTGGCCATCATCAACGATCAAATATGTTACTGATGCACCTCCTAATTATCCTCCTTAAAAATATCAAATGGATTCGAAATTTCATCTTTCATGTTAAATCTAACTGTTCAAATTTTTAAAGCAATTTCATGTCTCATCTTCTGAGATGATTGATCCTTTAACTAGGACCAAATTATTATTTTTTTCTTTTCTTCAGATGACCTAAAATGTGGTCCTAATTCCTTTTAAAAGAAGTTTAGAAGGCAATTGAACAACATACTAACATGATTACAGCTTCAAACATTGAAACTATGTATTCTAAAATTTTATCTGATTAACGGACGATTAACCATTGTCTATTAGCTCCCCAACCTCTATTAGTAGGATGTTACCAATATGTGTAGATTAAGGTAGAGGGGGAATATTAGTTATATGAATTATTATTACTACTTAATTTAAGTAGTGTTTTGGACACTACAATAGAAATTTGAGAGGCAAATAAGCAATTCAACAGCTTAGCGCAATAACTTCTGTTTCAGAGGCCAAAGAAGTTGAATTACTCATGGAACTGGATTAAGGAGTCGTTTTCTTAGATTTGATTGAGATACAAGACTTGGGTGGGATTTGAGAATTCATCAAATTGCGAGGGTGAGTATTGCAATTCCTACGTCATAAAGACGGTAGTGTGAGAACGCGGCAGGCAGGGACGAGGGGGAACTTGGTAAAACGAAATGCAAATTCATTTCGGTTTGAACTAGTTACTAAACGCGTCTCCTCCTCCTCCTACTTCCCGCGTTTCTTTCTTTTCTTTTGAGAAAAAAAAAAAAGGGTTATAAGGAAGAATCCGACCCCCCTGTGTATATATTTTTTAGGCTTGACCTCCTTGTATTTTACCTGTTAGCTGATCGTCTACTCTCAACCAAAACAGAGTTTAAAAAGACTAAAATACCCTTGTAACAAAAATTTCATAATTGATCCATCTTTTCTTCTTTCCCAACATATTATATGATGTATATAATATTAAAATTAATTTTTTAATAAAAAAATATTATGTTTAAGAAGTATATTAAATTAAAATAAAAGTAATAAAAATAATACATGCTAATATTAATTAGCAAAAGTTCCTAACAATAATATTACACATTAGAAAAACAAAAAAATCTAACTCCTTATTAATTACTCAAATGATTCTAATTTCTATTTTTTACAGTATAGTAATACTAGGGTATGCCCGTGTCCGAAGACACGGTGCATAAATATAAAAAATATTATAATTAAATTTACAAAAAAAAATTGTTATAATCAAATGTACAAAAAATTGAAATTATGAGAGTTTGTTATATTTAATCGGTTGTTGATAAATGATTTTAATATACTCATTCTAAATGTATTTTATTCTAACTATTAATTAATGAAAAAAAAAACTTATTGGTATTATCACAAATGCTCCCCAAGTTAAAAAGAAATAATTTAAAAGACATTTCATAAATATTCATAGCTGTGATTTAATATAGTGTAATGTTAACGCAATAAATGTTAGTTAATGTTTACATTTTATAAAAATATTAAATAAATTAGTATCTAATAAATAAAAATAAGACTCAAGTTTTAACTTAACTATGATCGTTAAATTAAGATTTTAATGTCAGTAAAAAATAATTATAACCACAATATAAATATATTTTAATTATTTTAATTTTGTGCTTAGTAAAATTCACTGATTATTTTTTTAAAATTAATTTCATAAAACTGGCCCAATACCGACCCAATTCATAATTTTTCAGCCCTATTCAAAATTAACCAATTATATAAACTGAAAAACCCTAAATTCCTCATTTTTACATACCTATCCTCCTCTCTCTCCAACGTCTCCTTTCCTCATCTCGCCGGCGACTTTCGCTACCACCACCAGCGCAGCCACCACCAACGCCACCAACTCCCTCTCCTTCCCCTTCCCCGCGTCCCCTTTCCCTCCTCTAAACCCACCTTCAACACCTTTACCCGACCCCCTTGCGCCGCCACCAGTACCAACGCCATCGCCTCCCTTCGCCGTCCACCACCATCGGTCTGCCACCTGCATCGATCCACAGTTCTGTCCTCTTCTTTTCAGAGCAGGTCAAATTTTCTCTTCATCTCTTCTCTCTCTCTTATTATTGTTTTTTCCTTCTATTTTTCTACCTTGTTTTTTTTTTTCCTATGTTCTAAGTTTATTTCTTCCTTTATTTTTCAATTTTAAAACTTATGGAGTGTGGTTAATATGAAATTTGGCCAACAAAGATGAATGTTGGTGTCTTAGGCTTAAAGGGTTTCTCTAACGTTCTTCTACTAATTTATTTTTCAGATTTGCTTGTGTGTCAGAGAAATTTGGAAGAGCAGTAGCGGCAGTAGTTCTATTTAGTTGCAACTTTGTTT
>JAOTQG010113636.1:0-11578 GCA_025631175.1 Iris virginica
ACATTATACATTACCCTAAACTTTCTCGGTAATTTTTTTTTTTTTTTTATCAGTGGGGGCACGTGCCCCCACGTGCCCCTTCATAGGTCCGCCACTGGAGGGAGAGAGAAATGTTATTTTTTCAATAAGTGATATTTTTTAAATACAATGAGCGATAATGAAAAATATAAAAGTTACATTTAGCATCATCCAACTTTAATTTATGTGTAAAAGAATGCATTACGAATGTAATTTAGTAATTTTATGGTTCTCTCTCTCTCAAAGTCTCAATTTATCTTTTCTTTTTTATTTCTTTTAGGATTTGTTTGGGAAGCAGGAAAATAAAGGAAATGAAAGGAAAAAGAAAAGTTATAAAAAAAAATTCGCTGAAAAGTGTGTTTGGATTGCACAGGAAAGTTTTATAACCGTTTAAAAAAAAATTCAATGTCATCCTGCAAAATTTGTGGAATTTCGCTTTCAGAAAAGTTTCTTACTAAATATTTCCGCTAATTAAACGGCTATAGAAAAATTATTTTCCTTTCTTTTACTTTACTTCACTTTATTTTTCCTGAAAATTATTTTCCCGATTTATGTTACCACTATCCAAAAATCATTAGTTTCTTCTAAGTGAGAAAACCTTGCATGACCAAGAAATGTACCACTTTGGCATTAGTGAGAAAACCTAGCATGACCAGCATAATCATCATTATTTGTAGCGTTGTACCCAGTTTCCCAAGGCTCAAATCTGACTTACGAGGAACAAATCAGGCTTCAATTGGAGAGGTTGCTAGTTTGTTTTTCTCCTTTTCCTTCTACTTTTCATTTTTATTCTGTGGTGCATATAATGTGAAAAAGACAGATAGAGGTAGAGATGAACAAGAAAAGAAAAAAAAATAATTCTGCAGGATACTCGGATGTGGATTCCAGCACCATTCATGAACTAGAACATGAGAGCAAGCCTAAAGTTCAAGAGAAATAGAGACGATTCAGCCAGAATTTTAGTGTATAGGAGAATTTTAGTGTATAAGCCCCAGGGACGCATCGGGTTCATGTGCGAAACCAGACATGGTACTCTTACTGAAAACTTCTTGCAAAATTTTATACTAGTAATTTGCTGTCCAAAAGCTGATCTTTAGGATTCTTTTTAAGAAAATAAACTTATAGCACAGAGACAGAAAAAGATACACTAAAGTGAGAAGAAGAAAGCAGCACCTTGTTCTAAAAGAGTCAATGCGATCCTTACAATTTGCTAAATAAGAGCAACATTTTCCTACATCTCTTGGAGGTGCAACTAAACCAACTTTAAATCCACACCCCTATAATTTCTTTTACAAAATTTTTTAATATATAACTAATCATCCATAACAAAACCAGACTAATCATCCTACAGGAAAAAAAAAAAAAAAAAGAAAGAAAAAATTGATGGTATCCAACAATTAATAACTTGATGCCTGAAAGTTAGCACCACCCCCTTCCTGCAAGATTCTAAGCAGAGACTACTGTTTACCTTAAAGCTAGCTACAAATATTCGACATTCTTTTAGTTTCTGGTTGTAGGAGAGCTACAATCCCATCCATTTTCCTCACTTCAACCCGACAAATTAAAAGAAATTTTACGAGAAAAAAACATTCCTTTGGATAGAAGGTAAATTAATAAAAGGAATTGGGGGAGAAGCTTAAATTGGGAAGAAGGGGGTAAAAGAAAGCAAACTGCCGCGTCAACAGAGCTAAGCTGCTTTTTTGGCAGACTCCAAAACAGCCCCTTGCTGGATGTTGAGCTTGAGACCACATGCAACAGATTTTTGAGGCACTTGAATGTGAGATCAGTGAAGCCTCAAATAGCTCGGGAAAGAAACCTTCGCAACTCAAAACTTGTTAAGCCAAACGCACCAATACATATATCTTTCTGGACCAACTTTTTACGCATAATACATGTACAAGCTGTTCGCAGCAGCACAAGCAATGGAGTTCTCGCTTGGATGCCAAGCCAGGTGGAGTAACTTTGTTGTGAAATCAAAGGAATTCCCATTCGCATCAACCCCTGGGTTTTCAGCACCTGTTTGCCACGTAAACACACCCCCACCAATATTTACACAATTACATCACTGTGCACTTCAGATCATAGTTAAGAATTGCTATATAGGAAAGTGTAAGAAAACAAACACCAAAAGACACCAACCTCGTCTAACAACTCGCGTTATGCTGCTCAAGGATCTGGAAGGCCTTGAAGGGGTCTGCACTTGTCTCCTGTAAAGCACATAAAGTTTTTCAACCAACACAATTGTGATCATCATATTCCAATTCAGGAAGTGCCCCATGTCCCCACCCACCAACCAGAAAATAGAACTAATAGACCAAACAAGAACTAGTTGATACAGTGTACACATGTCACACAAGAAAGGAGTCTGGTGTTGTTCCGGTGTTGATTAAACAGGGTACAGTTGTTTCATGTTGCATCCAAACTCCTTGTTAAGTAAATGAAACATTTATAGAACACTTCATTTCATGTTGTCTAATTACCTCATGGGATTTTTGCTTGCTTCCAGAGTAGTTGCCTCGGTGCTGCCAGTTCCGGACCCAAACACACGGAAAAGATTGCTGAAATCATATTAATCCGATCCTTAAATGCATCCAAGGGGAATAGAAAACCCAATGATTTAAAAAAGAAATAACAACAGAAACAACGACGAATCAGTAATGAGTATTTCTCAAACCTGTAGGAACCAGTTGCCACCCGCTGACCATCACCACTCAGGCAACACTCAAATTTATCAAAGATGGAATCATTTTCATATAAATCGCACAGCTGGTCATAAATCATTGTGCAAAGCCGTCAGTTTCATTGCATAAAGGTAGCAGAAAATGATTTGGAAGTGAAAAACCACATATCAGGAAAAAATGCACCTTAGGTCTCAAATATTCATGAACTTGGAAGGTTGACACTGGACCAGAATCCATATTGATGTCCCATAACTGAGACCAAGCAAAAAAGGGTTTTGTGAGGCCAGAAGAAGTAATCCATAGTATAAGGTGAAAATGCAAGGGTGAGGATCGTCTCTTTTTCAACTAGAAATGAGAATTATACAAAAAGAGAAACTGCTGAGATAGGTGATTCATTGCATCTTGGGCCCCCCAACTATGCTAAGGCCTTGTGAAACAAGGGCAGATGCTAATCCTTAATGCCCGTATGGCACGGAAGAATGGAATGAATTGAAATAACTACTATACTAATGTTTCATTTCCATTGAAGTTAGAATACTCCCACAAATTTAGGTCCATGGTGATCAAACAGAGAAATAAACAGTAAATACTACACGAGGTGCTTCACAAGAATAATCCACACTTTGACTGGACAATGTATCACGTATCTCTAACATGTTCTGTCACCATCACATTTTTATTTTACATGCTTCCTCCGTGGAACATAATTTTGCACTTCCATCAAGCTAGTTCAAAATTTCATGCTGCAAACAATTGGACACTTTCTCTGAGGATTAAGCATCTCAACACATTAACAATAAACACACTTCGTCCAAAACACCCAGATTTCCAGAATCCATGGCTGCATTACTGCAAGTCTACAATAACACATCCACTTGATCCATACCAAGTTTAA
Source organism: Iris virginica (assembly GCA_025631175.1). Taxonomy (NCBI): domain Eukaryota; kingdom Viridiplantae; phylum Streptophyta; class Magnoliopsida; order Asparagales; family Iridaceae; genus Iris; species Iris virginica. The sequence goes on from JAOTQG010113636.1 coordinate 3,595, forward strand.
TTAAGTTTCAATAAAATTACAGAGAGGAAAATAAAATTCGAACCTTAAGGGTCATGTAATCACGACTGAGTATATATCTTCCATCCTTTCCAAATTTTATATCTGAAATAGAGGCTATAATCTCAGTGAAGAATGACCTTGAACCAGGCGCTTCCTGTTCCTCAAACCTAAAAAAAATAGAAAAGAAAAAACTCTATTGTTTCCTTGATTTACAAAAATATGTGCAATAAATAATCAATAAATCCACCAGCCAACTCAAAACCACATAGAATTGCTTTTGAAATTCAAATAACTGTTGATATCAAATTTTAAGATGGATTTAAGACAAAAATAACACAAGCGGGGATTTCATAATGAACTAAAAAAGAAGCCACTTACAATTTAGAATGGTTATCACACAAAGCTGATTGACGTAAATCAATAAGACGAATTGATCCTTTTGAACTACTATATGCTAATGTGTTACAATGGGTAGGATGAAACTCTGCTGATGTTATCACCTCTGCGATAAAAAAGAAAATATAATTGTCAAGGCTCAAGCATTTTGTATGATAAAGCATTTAAGTCTAAAAACAAGACAAGAGAATGCGCAGAAGAGTCTTGGGACTTGCAACTTTCCAGTCCCTATAGTAATGAGTGAACAAACTTGATTCCAGGGAAGACCTACATCTTCAGAACTCTGAGACTTTGCACTACTCTTCTAATACTACCAAATTAACTCCCACCCCACTCCCCCGACAGCCCACACACAAGCATGGGACAACCCCACTAACAAAAAGGACGATAGTAAAAACATCCCTGCAGTCTTGCAAGAAATTAATTCAATATCGGGTCTTTAAAATATTGGAGGGCACAATGTTTTGAGTGACCAGTAGGACGTCAAAGCCCGTAGGTCACATGGGAAATGCTGAAATTCCTAAAGGAATGGACAATTATCTGATAAAAAAACATAAAGTTACAGATATACATAGATATGTATTGTGGAGGTAATAGATTAGAACAACTGCAAATCAAAGCCACTTGTATTCCACTTGTGTATTACTTCATCTGTACCAAAATGACCGTCCCTTTTGATTTCTCATGAAAACTAAGTTGACTTTCAACTTTCAAGCCTTAATAATACTCCCTCCGTACCAAAATAATGCGCCCCATATTTACTTCGTAACATCCCAATACAATTAATAGTCCCCTTTCCTTGTGTAATATAAATTGGATTTTAAGTGGTTTGACAACAAAGCATAAATAAGGGGTTTGAAAGGAAATGCACAAAAAGTCGGAGTTTTCTTAAAACCCTTGTAAAGTTAATAGGGGACAAAAAATTTGGGATGGGGTAGCATATATACATAAATGTTCCAAGTTTCCTTTGAGCATTGCAAGTGCACAACGAGCCATGAGAGTAGGACAAAATTTGATTTAATAGCTTAGTAAGAACTGTGGGACAGAGGGAGTAATAACAACATATAAATATAGCAAAAGTTACTACTTCCGACCAAAGTGCCGACTTTCCTTTCTAAAAATTCAACATGATACGAAAGAAAATCAAAACTTTAATATTCTTCTTTTACACTGTAGGGAATAAGATTTCAGTCAGTGCAAACAACATTGAAAATATTATGAATTATGATTTTTATAAAATGAGTGCATTTACATTTATCTTTGGTCAAAGAGTATCCAAATTGAACGAAAGAAAATCAACAATGGATTCTTTGCATGGAAAGGAGGGATTATAAGGTGCATACTGAACATGTAAGAGACTTAATCAAGCTAAGATTTGTACCAGTGAGGTCCTCCATGTTTGCAGGCTTCACATCCACAATGTTGAAACTTTGATTACTAATTTCCAAATTCCAAAGGTTTATCCGCAGATCATCAGCCGATATAAAAGTTTCACCATCACTAATGCACCGAAGAGACAAAAAGAGTAAAGTCAGAGACTCTTTCCGAAACTACACCACACTAATAAGAAAAAGACTTGCGTGCATGGCTGTAGCACATAAAAGAAGAAGCACAAAGATCAGTTTAGTAGCACAATGATATGCTTAGCAGCCAGTAGAGATGACCAGAAGTAGTAGCAGATCCATGCATCAAACGTCCTTGTCAGCTGTCAAACTAAATGTGAAGACAGCAACAGGTGACACTTTGAAATCAATGCCGATACTAAAGAAGAAAGAGCTCCCATAACAGGGTATATTTGTCCAGGGTCACGATATAGTAACCTAACAAGTAGCACCCCAGTTCCATGCCCATTTACGCTAATTGACTAAGCATCAGAGAATCAGCAAATATGTTGATATATTTGAAGTTGCATAAAAGAGGGCTCGGATGCTAAGCAAAACAACGAGCTAAATGTTATCTTATTCCGATCTTACAAAGTTCTGCTTTTCCTAAATTGTAACTTGAAATCAATCATTGTTGCAGTTGGGCGAACCATAATATTTATGTTACTGCTCAATGCTCCGTTATCCTACTGCGAGACAGAAAAAGAGATTGCTAGCAGGATAAGCATACTCCTTAAGCACTACCTAGCCTATGTAGAATTGTAGATAATAGTGCAAAACACCTCTTCACCATACTCTCACGGACTTAAAATTTGCAATCTCTCACAGATCCTCTTTCAAAGTATTTGGGGTCTTATCATCTTCATGAAATGAGCAGGCTAGGGGAATATGTATCCAGATTCTGTCCCTGTTGAATCGAAGAATTTCTTGGGAATCCAACAAGATCAGTTCCTTCTTTTTTCTATGACGGATGGTCAGATAGAACGAGCAATGCTACAACCGCAAAAGAGTTACAAAGAGAAGTGCACAAAAGACTATGTGGAGCATTTTTATTGGTGCAATTTTCTTTAGAGGTAGGGTCAACAATTTTTTTGGTCAAATCATATTAAGCCAACAAGGCTTTTGTACACTTTTTGTATACATTTCTTTGTGGCTCTGGAATTATTCCAGATAGAACATTCTGAGCACTTACATGTTTCTGGTATTTTCCCACCTTCCAATATTTTAGCATCCTCTAGAGGGCTTGAATTATTATCCATTGGATTGGGACTCACAAAAATAACTACCAATCGTGCAGATCAGCTAGTTGTTCTAGGTTAACCAGAGGTCTGAGCTTGAGCCCTGGGAAGGAAGCTATGGTAAAAGTTGGTAGGGAAAAGTTTACCGCTCTTGTGGTCCTACCAGGTTCAAATCTGAATTAATCAACACCCAATGAGGTGACTGGAAAACGGATGGCCAAGACCAAAATGAATAGATTAAAAGAGTCCCTAATGGGGCTTGACAACATAGTTCCAAAGAACTTTAACTCAACTACTAGCCATACAAATGGCATTTGAGATATGTAATAGTCATATATTTGATTCATTAAAAAATAATTAACTCTTAACACTAAATTAGACAGAAAGAAGGTCAATCACTCCTCAAGGTCTTGTCAAGTAATAATCAAGCAACCAGAGGAAAGACGAACAACTTGTGATCATATGACAATTCAATATAAGGGCAAAACAGGTACCTGTTATTTGAAATAGAATTGATATGATAATCATGTGCATGAGCATATACTCTCCTACATCTTGCAACAAGGCTGGTCTCATTACTGGTTACCTACAAATTAAACTGTGAAGTGTTACATAACAATAAACTAAGCTGATTAAAATGAATTAAAAGATAGTATCAGACCAATGATTTTGTGGAATTTAACTTGGTCACCAGATTTTTGATAATGCTAATTTCGGCTCCCAAACCATTAAAAGCAGCATTACGGAAATTTAAGGGCATCAAAGCCCATATGGAGTGTACAAAATAGATTGCTTTCATCAGTATGCCTATAAGTAGTAAATATACCAGTATGGATGTAGAGAAAAGTCCAGCAACAACAAACAATTATTCGCATGTACAATGATATTTGACATAAAACCACCAAACCTACAGAATACAGACACACATGCAGCATCTCGTATCACCTAGAGTTTAACAAGGTGAGGTTTGCTTTCGCGACTAGCAAATCAGTCAAGGTACATATATATATTACCAAAAGTTGCATTTAATTGACCGTATGTATTCTGAGACAATACAATACACGCACCAAGTCATGGATACCTATGTCATTTATTCTATAAAAGTTCTCTGTTTTTCTAAAAGTACTTTCTGGAGCATTCAGTTAGGAGCAGAATAAAGGAACAAGAAAAGGCAGTTTCAAGCTTTGGTGAGCATACATAACATATAACAACTTGACTACAAGAATATGGCGAGCATAAGTATTTAAGTCTGTATACGTTCAGCATAAGTTGAGTACAACTACCACAGGTAAACGTAGTGATGAAATGCCACCAGGAGGAAACGAGAAGTCGTTGCTCAAGCTAGAGGATGATCTATCCGTGCTTCCACCATTTGCAAGATATGATTTAGGGCTGGAAGAAATACTTGAACTGGTAACACTGCCATTACCAAGAGCTTTGGAAGAGTCCATGTTCATATCAGCAATTTTCTTGACCTTCTTTTCCTGGACCTGCTTATTAGAAGATCAAGACTTAAATCACCAAAAGGACAGAAACGCAGGGACAACACAAGTAAAAGTAAAAGTCATTGAGCAGTTTTAAGTCGCATCATCCTCTCTATTTACAAGTGAGTACGCCAACTGGTAACCAATGCTTATAGTACTCGTTGACTTGAGACAGTACAACTAGGGGAGGTGATATGAGAGAAATGACGGAGAGAATGAATGTGTTGCACAATGCAAAAGGGGATGAAAACATGGTTAGAGGGGGGGAAGGGAAGAAAAGGCAGGTGTTTGGAATAAGAAAGTGTGGAAAAAGAGAATTTGATATAAAAGTCAAGTAACTTAAAATGTTGAACTCGTGTGGGTGGAGAGCCCAAAATATGGCTAGTATATAATAAGGAAAAGTGTGAATGTTTCAAATGTTCTTATTGCTCACAATGTATGATTTCAACTTTAAATATTTTGGTATTTGCAAATTCAAAACAAATAATCTACTCTCGTAATTCAACTACCCTACAGTCTCATGCATTTGTAACAAATATCTCCACCAATAATCATCTTCTTCTTATTCTTATTATTCAAATAATCATGTTAATCACACTTGTTGAGTGTTGTGAGGTTAACCCTTCTTTAAAGTAGTAAACATCACATTGGATGAAGGCTGAAGCTGGACATGTGTTTTCTTAAGCTGTCAAGTACGAGTGGATGAAAGTCACAAGCACTTTCAGCTTTGTACAATAGCAAACTAACTTTTCATTGTTCTTCATTGATAACTGAAAATCTTCCACAACTTCCACTAGAGGAGCACTTGAGCATATCTGCTCGCTCAATTAACGAATCTTATCCCGGAAAGAGTGGAAAGAAGGGTTTCAACATTCCTAGGCATATAATCCAAGCCACTCCAAGCAGGGCGAGTAAGAAGCTTTAAAAACTCTCACTTCAATGTATCAACACATACCATTTGTGTTACACGAGCAACGCCAATTAACTAAAATCTCACCTCATTCCCCAAAAACCCATTTGGGGCAGATGGAGGAACAAACTTTGGGAATTCATCCCTCAGAAGGGTTCCTGTTTGTGTCACAATCCTAATGAGGTGCTACCTTTTCCAAGAAACAAAATAGAAGTACAATCTCCGATTTTGGAATGTCATTATGAAATAGAAAGAAAACATAAAGTGCACAAAAAACAACTTAGATTTCTTGCCAACTACAAATGTTACGAAGTTCTGCTCCTTGCTAGCCAGTGGTTAGATGAAATTTTGGATTCTGTCCATATATATTGACATCATCTATCTCTTCCAAATACTGTAAATAGATACCTAATGCACTTCAAATGCATAAAGAGCGTTTATTCAAATGATCAACCAGCACATGGGACATAAGTTATCTCATTCAAAGAGATTGGTTAATAAGACAATGAGCTGGATCAGAAGATTCTCAAATCCACATTTAGTATAAATATTATAGGAACAAAAGTAATCATTCCATATTAACGAAGTACAAAGAAAGCATGAGTAATAAGTGTGACGTATGAGTTCAGTAAATGCAATCAAAGCTTCAATAGTTTGTTTAACTTTTTGTTCTTCGTTTAGCTATATAGTAACATTTTCCCAATTAGAATTGGTCATTGGCAACGAGTTGGCACCTTCCCCAACTAAATTAAATCATTAGCTAAGAATCTATAGCCATGTGATTTTCATGACGCCACCATACCTGTAAATTCGAAAATGCAAAACCTAGAATTGATTTAAGGGAACGCATTTGATAGCATACTGATAGAAGGTTAACGGCCAAAATCTGCTACTAGGACAATGAACGATAAAGTTTTGGAGGGGTAGAAGAGGTCATTCAATTGTGTAGACTGATTAAAAAGCACGTGCCTTTCATAAGGGGGTAAGTGGGGAACCATTAACAATCCTCATTTAAAAGAAAAAAAAAAGTGCCTTTCATAATCGCTCTGAATATTACGGTATCAAATTAAAACACAAGAAATCTAAAAGTAGTTATATCACATGCTGACATTTAATACTAAAAAACACAAACTAAATGTGAAGATAGCCTAAAGAATAAAAGGAAAAAAAATAATTACCTTCCAAAACTTGATGGTTTTATCATTTGTAGAGAGTAGAAAGAGGGCGCCATTTGCTGTTTGGCACCATCTGATCTTGTTGATTTTCTCCTCAATTTCAAGACTCTTGAGATAATCAAACTGAAAGCAAATAATGCAGATGCAAGGAATTAAAAGAGTCCAATCCAGCAACAAGCAAAGATAACATTGAAATAGGATCTCTCTCTCTCTCTCTCTTTCTCTCTCTCTCTCTCTCCCTCTCTCTCTCTCTATCTCTCTCCCCCCTTCTCTCTCTCTATATATATAAATATGTATATATACACACACACGGGGGTTTACTAACTTCCCCACTTCAAGTGGAAGATAACTAGCTCCTCATTTTTCTTGACACAAAATAGCCTTGGTGTCTCAAGTTGACTCGATTACTTTTGAGGTCATAAAAATAAACTTACTTTATTTCTAACATTTGAACTATAGGTGGACCGTGGACCCCACAGGCCATAAGAATTTTTCTCAGCTATCCTCCATTCCCGTCTAATGAGAAACATTCAAAGCCTTGCCGGTCGCCACATTGACCCATGATCGCCGGCGCAGATGTTCATCCTCCGTCATCCCAAGCTCTTTGAATTTTCCAACATTTTCTAGTTATCTAATTGCTTTTTGGGATTAGGAAGTATCTGCTGGATTACTTCAAGCAAAAATGAAATGACTTTTTGGTTCACATCACCTATCTGAAATACTGGATCGAATTGATTTGCAGAGTTTGTTTTATCACTAATTTTTCTTCTTTTTCATTTCTATACCTAATTATTTCCTTGATATACATGATAGAAAAGCAACTCGAATCACTAATGTCCCTCAAGAATTTTTCCAGATTTTTAGCAATTAATTGAGATTATGGGTTATGCGTTTGATTAAATTTATTAACCCATGTGAATTAATGATCATACAACTAAAAGAAGATACATTAACAGTGCTGATTTAATTTCACTTCGTCAAACTGAGACATGAAATTAAAAACAACCATCCTATAATTGAAATATATAAAATAGAAGAATCATCAACAATTAAAGAGCGGGACCCTTTCACTGACGAACATGTAGGTTTGACGGTCGTTTTAATTGAGTGGGAGATGTAGGTTTTAACCGGTTTTCCATGGATGAAGAAAAAAAATTGGATATTAATGCTAACATGGAATCCAGTTGTATGCCACTATGATACTCCTCATGTATATTACTTTTATACCCTCAACTTTAAGTGGAGATATTGAAACAAAGAGGTTTTTATGTCCACAAAGAATCGTTATCCTCCCCTTGAAGTGGGAAGTTAGTAAAGCCCATTATATATATATGGAGAGAGAGAGAGAGAGAGAGAGAGAGAGAGAGAGAGAGAGAGAGAGAGAGAGAGAGAGAGAGAG